>JBAMYA010109386.1:0-19496 GCA_037176975.1 Arrhamphus sclerolepis
GAGGACCCCTGAATGATCACTAACAACGTCTCCCTTGTCAAATCTGATTCCTTCTGCACTGCGGATGTGTTACATTTTGCAGAGGAAAAATCTAATTCACCAAGTTATTGCAATAAAAGCTCAAATTCTAATGATGAAGAGTAGGGGAAGTAGATAAAACCAACCCCTGATATGAAACCATAAACACCGAGAGACTTTCTTAAAGTTTGACAAGCCTCCAATAAGTTTTTTTTCAAAATTCTATAGTTATAGTTAAGAGCATCTAATTGGATGATTACTACATGGATGATTAAGATTCAGCAACAAGTTATTTAGTTATTTAAGCATAAGGGATGTGTTGAGCAGCTTCGGACTTCTTAAACAACCATGTTCTGGGAAAGATGTTAATCTGTTTCACAGCAGTTAAATTATTTTCATGCATCAAGTAAAAAAATACAAAACAAACATCTAAAGAAACTTCTAAAATTGGGTTAAGAACTATCTAATACATTATTTAGAACTGGAAGGATAGTGGGGAACCATCATCTTCAAGGAAGGAATGTGCTCGGAAAAGAATCTTAAATAATCATGATCGGGGATCACTTAAACGTTCTGTGAAATCAAATGAAAAACAGCACGGCTATGTTTAATAGTGAAAGTAGGAGCATTTTAACATGCATAATGTGAAGGGAACTAATCAGGGGGAAAAAAATGGCTTCAATTTGCTAGAGAGTATAAAGATTGGACTCTGGAGTAATGGGAGACGGTCATGTGGTCTGATGAGTCCAGATTCACAGTGTTCCAGAGTGATGGGTGCATCAAGGAAATGAGGTGGATGAACTGATGCTCCCATCATGCCGAGTGTCTACTGTACAAGCTTGTGAGGGCAGTGATATGATCTGGGGTCTAGGTTTAGTAACATAATGAGGTCAGCTGACCACCTGAATAAACAGGTATAGATTATATTCCAAGACAATACCAGGATTCATCAGGCTCAAATTGTAAAAGAGTGGTTCAGGAACATGAGACATCATTTTCACACATGGATTGGCCCCCAGAGTCCAGACCCTAACCCCATTCAGAATCTTTAGATAGCGGTCCGACTCTCCCATCATCAGTACCAGAGCTTGTCCAAAAATGAAAGCAACTTTGGATGGAAATAAATGTTGTGACATTAAAGACTGTTGAAACAATATTACAGCGAATGGGTGTTGTAAAGGCTTAAGGCGATCCAACGAAATATTCAAATGTGTGACCTTTTTTTGAGGAGACAGTGTATCGCAATTTTCAAACACACCTTTTAATATTATGGCCTTGACACATGACAAACAGCAGTGACAAATGGCCATTATCACCACCGGGGGTGAAACCCAACACACGGGACGCGATAGCAACGGGATGCGATAGCAACGGCAGCGTTGCGTATTGTGTTCTCGCGTCACTGGTCTCCCAAGAAATTTGATTGGTTATGAAATTGGAGGGATTTTTAAATTTTCAAAGTAGTCCGTCTCAGACACGGCAATGATGAAAAGTCAAATGATTTTACTGGAACAAAATATAACAAATATAACAAACTAAATATTGATTGTTAGATACGGTATGTCTAAAACACATGCTAAGATAAGACTTCACTAATCTTAAAGCTGAGAAAACTTACAGGACAACTTCACCCTGGTGCCAACAAGTACCCATACGGCTGCCTTTTTATGTGTATCTGATAATCACTGTGTGGAATGTTATATAGAATGGGAAAGTCAAACCCAGCTAAAATGATGCTTTCCTCCATAGGGGGGTTCTGTGGCGTTGCTAGAGAACTGGGCTGGCAGTCCGCAAGGTCGCCAGTTCAAACCCTGGCTGGTACCAATGATGTGTGCGGGGAGAGTGGCTGAACAAGTGCTTCCCCACATCCACATCCATGGATGAGGTGCCCCTGAGCAAGACACCCGAAACCCCTGGCACCCCACCACAGAAGCCCACCGCTCTGGATCCAACAGCCCAGATGAATTTCCCCAGAACGATAAAAAATAGTATATCAAAAAAAAAATCCGCTCACTGGTCAATGAAACCCTTGCTGATTAGTTTTAGTGCCACAAAAGTTGGAAATTTTTCAACTTTGTTTTGTCGACTCACCTGCCCGCGTGTGCACATCTACGTCCACGAGCTCTAAATTTCACATGCATGAAGCGATTGTCGCTTCATCACACAAGTTCCATAGAAATTAATTGAAAGGGACCGACGTCGCTCATCATTCATTCAGTGTAGTCGCAGTGTTGCAAATTCACAGCAGAGGTATGTTTTTACAGGTATTACATGCTGATGAGTATCCATGTACTCACAGAAAAGGAGCTACAATAAACAGTACAACACAATCAGTCAATGATTAATGTGTTGCACACCATGTTGTATCTGCCAAACCGTTATTCACAGACTACAGAACAGGTGTGGAGGATGACAGATTGCTTCTCCTTTTATATCACCTTATTTATAACCATATGTGTGTTGTTGTTTTTTACTGTCACATTGCATCAATAAACCTTCCATGTTAAAATTTTACTTTCCTATACAACATATTAACACGTGTAACTGAATCATTAAAGAGTTTGACATGGAGTATGTTGCAGTACATCCATGCACTGACAAAGGTGCAGACCCTGACAATGCAAGTGCTTAAAGTGAGAAGTGGAAATGCTTCCTGTTATTAAACCCTGATTCCTGTCAGCAGACAGGTGAGCAAGGAGGTGCAGTAAACACGCGACGGGTGACAGCGCTGATGGAAAGGAACACAGCCGGCTATAAATAAAACAGCTCATTCACCAGTCGTTGTAAAGAATGATGATGATGGAATACATTTTACCCTGAATGCTAGGTAAAAGGCTTGACAGATATATGCTGTGTAGCTAACTGGCAATAATCAGCTTCTTCCTGCTCTGCTGCTCTTTTTTTTTTTTTTTACTGAGTTAGATGATAAAGATATTGAAGCTTGCTGCAGAGTGGTCAAGAGTGATGGTCAGTGGGTGGTATGTGGATCACACATCAGCTGTAAATGAGTACAGTACCAGTAAGAAACCAGTTTGTGGTGGAAATACATACCCAAACATGGCCCACATCTGCAGTTTCCTTTGACACTGAGTGATGGAGTAGACTCATGATGGTGGCTGCCTGAACTCATATATTCACCAGACTAAAACTCTCATTTCTTTTTTCAAAGTGAGTGAATCCATAGACAAATTAGCTCTTCAAAAACTAGTTGGAGTCAATAGTTGGCACACCCAGTGTCCATTACATTTGGTTTGGAAATATGGTTTCGAGCTAATTTGATTGACAAAAGACAATCAAACATTTTAAATCCCATCTACTGATATGAAACTATGCCAACAGAAAAGCAGCTCTCATTAGACATATGATCCAGAATAACTGTTCTGCATCGGGCTGGAAAAAGGATACCGAGTAATGTCAAAGTTTTTGGGCAATATATTAGTTCTTATTTAGATGAACTGTCTAAAAATGGAGATAATTTGATTCTATGGCTGCTCTGCTTTGACTGGATGTGACAGGAGAGAGTTAGTGTCGGGGCATTTCTTTGAAAGCAACAATGGAGGAAACAAAAGCAATTGAAGAGTGATGCCAAGGTGGCTGTATTCCTGCTGGAAAGATAACTGTCCTTTTACCAATCCGTAATAGCACTTAGTGGCTGAGTTTAGCTGATGCACTTGGCCGAAAACATAAGGAAAAACCCTTTTAGTCCAATGCTGAATACCTGAAAAACCCAATATAGACCATAGCGACTGAAGATTATGGTACTTAGCTGGTGGCCAATTTTTATATGTGCATATTTTTCTGTGAGGAACGTCAAATAAACAGTCAGCTACTAATGTAGATGATGAGCAGAAAGTTGTAAGCTATGATGTCATGAAGTGACACCATCTGACGTCAACTAGTGAGTTTTGGTGCAGTGTTGTCAGATTTCCCGCTAATTCCTGGACTTAGTTGTGTATTTGAAAAAGTATTTTTTAATTAAATTTTTTTGTTGTTGTTGTTGTCCATAAAAACTCAAAATGTGTTACTTTTATCATGAAACTGAGGCTTTTGTACTAAAATCAAATTTTTTTAGAATTGAAAATTTAAAAAAAAAAAAGTGTTTTCATAAAAAACAAATTTTGTTAAATGACTTTTTTTCATGAAATCTCAAACTTTCTCAAACAAATCTCAACCTGTATCATAAAATTGTGACTTTTCAACTAAAATCACCTTTTTTCTCTTATAAAATCACAAATTTATATTAAACTGCACATTTTATTCAAAATTTTCAAATTTTGCCAGCTCAAGATCGGTTAGGTTTTGTTGTTGTTTTTTTAATAACCAATATGTTAATCACCAATTGTCACTTTTTAAATTAGGATTACAATTTGTTTTGTTGTTGCAAAATATCAACTTTTTGCAACATATTGACATAAAATTACAAAAGCCATACAATAGCAAATTTTGTGTCCTAAAATCACGAATATTTATTAACAACAACAAAAAATTCATTTTGACAACAATTAACTTTTTGTAGTAGATCATTTTCAAACGTTTGCTGAATCATTGTGACATAAACCAGCTCCTCTCTTCCTCTCAGCTATTCCACTTTTTGATGTCAGTACCGACATCAGAATCGAATCGAACGCGTAGCCGCATGAAAAAGATCTAAGGAACATTCTAGTTATAAGTTTATGATCGTCTTTGCAGGCTCTCGTGGGCCACATAAAATAAAGTGGTCCTAAAACGGCCCTTGAGTTTGACACGTGTGCGACAACAGTTACGTGTTAGTTTTCTGAGAGGCACTGCTTTTTTTTTCTACAATTTGTTCATTTAGCCCCTTAATCCTTAGCTACAGGTTAACAGTATCAACATCACAACCCTCAAATGATAGTACTTTTTGATGTAGATTAGAGACGAGGCATATTGGTTGTATACTTTCAAAATTCATCTTGTTCTTGCAAGGGATCCAGGCACTAACTCCTCAATCACATTTCTTTGTTTCCCAATGTATATAAAAAGTTTTTTAAAAGCCGCTGGTATATAATGATCATGCTCTAAGTTGTGTAAGCACACATTATTTGTGTGCAATTCCTTTCATCCTTTTATTTCCTTCTGGAGGCAAAATTGTAAACAATTGTATCACCTCTGTTCATGGACGTGGTCTGTGTGTATGTGAGAGGGCTGTCGGAGCAGTCAGCCTTGATCTGAGTGACCTTATTTAATCCGGCACATACATCGAGGCACTGTCTCACACACACACACACACGCAAACACACAAACACAGCTACATGCACACAGCCAGAGGGACGAAGCACACATATACACAGTCATGCACACACATGCTTCCAGTCATGCAAAAGGATAACGATGTTCATCCTATGGCTGAAGACATATTTTGTCATATGTGATCATCAACAGATATAAACCACAGACAATTAGTGGTTTGTGTGAGCTGCTAGTATGGAGCAGATTTTTATCACTGTGTACAACACCATTCCATCATGCATTCGCTCGTTCTCTCACCCTGACTAAGACTAGCGGGAATCACAAAAAAAAAAAAACAAAACACTGATCATTTCAGACAAGCTTCATGATTCACATGATAATATGGACAGATTTGTAAGAGCAGAACAACCTCTCAACCCAACCCACCCATGGCATTTATTCAACAAAAAAACAACACAAACAAACAAACAACGTAAACCTCAGCAAATTAAAGAGGATGAGCAATGTGTGCTAATAGTGAAACAAATGAGAGATCCAGCCGTTGGTAAAGCAGCAGATGAGAAAACATCTTGAAAAGCTTCATTTATACAACCAACCAATCCAGCTGGTGAGTTCCTTCAGTGATGAGCAGAGGCGACCAATCAACTCGCTCTTTCTGAGCCTTGGCAACAGCCTCCCCAGCAAGCAGTAGTGTGATGTGTGTGACTGTGTGTGTGTGTGTATGGGGGGTTGTCTCAACATCTGCGGGAGTGAAACGTGTGCACTTGTGCAGTGAATGAACACCTCATAAAGCCTCCTGTAAAATGTGTCTCCTCAATATTCAGGTCTTGGGTGAAAGCTGGCACGTCACACAGACTGCCACGTCTGCTCTGATCTCCTGTGTGCACCCAAGACTAAAGCTGAGCTGCCTTCATCCCATGAGTGACAGATTAATTGATTTACTCCATGAATTCGTTCTTACTGTCTCCTATAAATGAATGAGACAGGCAACCTAATACACCCACAGGTGTGTGGCTGCAGAAACGGAAGCAAGTGGAAAAATTCTGCCAAGTGGAATCGGACAGAAATTGACAACAGAACAGCTGATGTACAGATAGCGGTCCCCTCTGGCAAGTGTGAAACCATATAAATCCAGCAAATGGCTGATGGGAAATTTTGCTTCTCTGGGCAGAACAAGATCAATGACAGTCAGATTTTTTTGATCCATCCAGGATGGACATTACTGTGCTGGATGATTTAACTCCAGTTTCCATTTGGCTGCAGCTACAGCCAAAAGCTGCTTTATTGACTCGATACGTTGAAAGAAACAGTGTAAGCACAGTTCCCCTGATCAAAGCAGATAGATCATCTGTGAAACAGGTACATAACAACACACACACACACACACACACGCTGCATTGTGGCGTACATGTTTCACATCATCTGTGATACTTTTACAAATCAAGTGCTATTCAAACGTAGTTCATTGTCATGAGTTGCTGGTTATATTTCCAGCAGGACTGGAGTCCCTGGAACCCTCCGCTAACATTATATTTAATGGCAGCCTGTGAGTAGTTCTTTAAGACATTTTGAAGCTCTTTGCACTTGTCTATCCCTTCTCAACCCTTCATGTACACTGTTGGATGATTTAAAACATTGTTAAATCATTTTGATCGAGCAATGCCAACTCTTTCTTGACTCTTTTTCTGCGACACATTACCAGCCAAAGTATGATAAGACCTTCACCGTGTTTTACTGAGTTTTTTTTTTCCTTGTGAAGTCTCACCTAATCTATTCTAACAAGAACCAAAGATGTTTTTTTAAACCAGCACTAAGCAGCGTCTGCATCATGTTCAGCACCAGTTAGCATTTAACAGACATATTACAGGGATACAGTATAAAAGCACCGTTCACAACAATCTCTTTACATTTCTGTTCATAACGGGCAGTTGTATGGATGTAGTGAGCCTCTCAACTTCCATCCACAGCAAATCCAGCATGATGTGAAATTGAGCGGAGATAAAGATAGGCAGGTTAGATAACTGTGCTCTGATCAGACTGTGGTGTAACAATATTCAACAAATATGAACAGCTGGATGAATTAAATATTATCAAAATCCTACAGTCCCAAACAGAGGGACAAACATGTATTATCTAAGAGTTTCGGAGTTTGAGACACCCACATTTATGGACAGAGAAATAGATTTGTTTTCATGACACAGTATGTCCCCTTTGAGTTTAGGGCTGAAGCAGCCACTCGATATTCCTCCAGGTTAGCCCGAGGCTCTTTAAATGCCTTGCATGTTGATTAATTTTCCGTAATATGAATCATCCTCTTCAGACTTCTTTTAAGCTTTTGAGTTATTGAGTTTCTTCTAAGCAGAACATCACAGAAGCATGTAAACAGTCTTTGGAATGTAAAACTTTGTGACAGGATAACGTACCTTTGAACCAGGGATTTCAAGATCCCCGGTGACTTGCACTGACGGTTATTTGGAGTTTTTAAGACATTTGGTAATACTGTTTTTCAGACAGCTTGTTCGTCTTTGCCACTGTAGAACTGAAACTACGCTATAATTGTAGCGGAGCCATATTCGTTGGTTAATTCAGAAAATTAAACACAAGGTAATCAACCTTCTTCCTCTTGTCATTTTAGAAACGATGAAGGATGTAGAGTAATGGGAATAGTTTTAAGCACAGTGTTCATGAAGATCTGTCTAACATCAGGCAGAATTTCTTTTCTTGAAAATGACAATATTGAAAAATATTCTGTTTAGCGGCAAATGTTCTCTGAGCCATTCATCTATAGCTAAGTGGCACTAGCTAACAGGGTAATGTTATTACCCTGTTACATGTGAAACATGTGAATAACAACTGAATGAAAGTATAATTAAGTATATTTAAGTATAATTTATTTTAGCGTTTTTCTTCCTGAAAGTTATAATGTGGAGATTTTATCTTTTGACTGTGGCCAAGTGCTCATGTGCTAACGCTAAGAAAAAGCAAGTGTACAACCCAAAAGCTCCAAAACCCTCAGCTGCTCCTAAAGTTTAAAAAGTACACTTTTTAGTTTGACATAGAGTTAAGTGCTGGACTTGCTAGTCTTACTGTTGATTCTGGGTATAACAGCTTACTCTAAGCTAACCATCTCTTAGCTTTAGCTTCATGTTTACTTGCATTCTCTCTTCAACAAAGCACGTTTGACAAACGTCAAACTTTATTTCTCTGATAACCTGTGCAGTTGCCATCCTTTCATTCTGGATCTTTGAGCTTTATTTCACTTTACAAGCATAAGAAAACAGGGAGGGGAACCCTGGAATTGAGGTGCTGCCTGTGATTCACTTTTGTCCAGACCCTAAGCCATCTGTGTGAGTAACAATCACCCCATTTGTTTGTTTCGGGAAAGAAAAATATCAGTGGTGCAATGATAAGACAACAGATTGTATTTCTAAAAGTAGGAAATGCATCCTGACAATGGGAGCTGACTCTAAATTTAGAGACTGATGCTGCGGCGCAAAGTGACAGTGTTATCCCCTCAACTATGGCCTCTTACCTCCTCTCTGTGGCAATATCTGGCCTTAATGGGGGTCTGGGTTTGTCACTGCTGCACGGAGAGAAAGAGTTTGTGAGACCCAGAAAAGGAAGGTGGGGTGTAAAGCAGAGAGAGGAGGGAGAGGTTGTGTTTTTCTGTGCACAGCACCAATTCATGTGTGAGTTTACAGTAGCTATGAGTCACACAGTGTGGGAGCTCGAATGCATCTGCGCCCAGCACACCAAATGTGTGCCGCTTGACTCTATTTCAAGTCTACAACCACATTCCATATGGTGTCAGCTTTGCACAGTATGATATAGGGCTTGCTCTGCTTTGCTGGGAGATGAATGAGATGAGATGAATTCAGCCACCGTGTCTTTTATCAATGTCGTGACTTGCAAACCTTGAGTCCAGGAAATCCATTCAGACCATTCAATAAACATAAATAGGTTCTGAGTAAGTTAGGTCATGCAAAATGTAGGTGACCAACTGGATGGGGGGGGGGGGTGCTTTAATTTGTAATGTAAATTCAATAAAATCAAAAGGGCATGAGTTAAACACTTATCCCATTATGTGTAATTCTACGTGACTGAATGACATCCTTTGTGATCCTCAGAATGATGCTCATTAATTTAGCTCCGGTGCAAGCTGTCATTTCAACTGTTCATACAGCTGAAGGCTAAATGGTAAACAACTGCCCCCACCTGGTGATATCAAACATTACACTTCCCCTGACTTTATTCCAGTCAAGAGGAACTTTTTAGTTACATCAACATCAATGCGGACAAAATAGAAACCACACACGCTGACAGTCAGCTGTTCACAATCAGAAAATTCACAGTTTGTCTTACTATTTCTATCAAGTTCTGGAAAAGTGCAAAAAGAAAAACATCATTGATTTCAGTGAAAGTGTTTCTTTGCTGGAATCATTTTTAAGCGTTGTTGTATTAGCTGACAGGGATATTGCAGTGCACGCTTGGCTTTCAAAGATAATCTCAACGTCACACGAGAGCTTGAGACCCAGCAGACACCAACTAAATCATGCTATCTAAAGTTACTACAGTGCATCGAGCAAAGCACTCAAGAGCAAACACAACTCTCTGAACGACATTTCATCTTGTCAAATGTAAAGGCTCTTGCTTTAAAGATTTTGAGCTTTGAAAGATCCTCACGCCACAATGTTATTTACTGCTATAACAGTGGCTTTGCAGTAAATAATGCAGTTCGTCAACAAATGACACAAACAGACACAGCTGCTCTACTATGAGACTTGGCTAAATGACCTGTAAAGTTATGCATTTTGTGGCAGACTTGTGGCTTTTGGCCAAGGCTTTAGCAGTTTCTGACATTTACCTTACTTTGAAACATCCTGCTGACATCTATCCATAATGTAGTGTTAGCTAAAATGGCTCTTTTAGGCTGCTGATAGTCACCTGAAGCAGGTAATAACTTTAAAGGGTACAACCTTCTGTTCCCCTCTCCTGTTTTTTCCTCAGCAGACTAGGCCGAGGTGATGTAGTATAAAACTAGCAGGAAGGAACTGAGGCGGATCTGAAGAAGACACTGTTGTTGAATCACTGTGTTGTGAAGAGGCTGCTCAGGGTTATGTTTTTCATTTCACGAGAAATCCCTCCTTGTGTAATAAGCTCTAAAGGCTCCACAACAGTCCTTATAGTCATAACATAACAGTCATGAACAGTCCCCTTGCAGGCAATAAGCACGATTATAGCAAAGCCAGTCACAATCTATTAAAGATGCATTGTCATATCCGCATTGATGGTAAGACAGAGTCAAATAAACTCGTTCTGTGACCAATGATGCTATGCTCATGATGTTTCACTTTGAACAGCCAACATCTTTTTCCTGGGAGTCTGGCCAGAAACATATAATATATAAACTATATAAAATATTTCTAAACTCTCTGTTTGCACTTCTCTCACTTAGGTTTTGTGTGGACCTGCAAATAAGTAGGAAGGAGCAAGAAGTGATTTTGTAATGTGTGCAGTATCTTAAATAATACAAAACCTGTCGCTATGGTGATGCTGCAGCTCAGCACAGAGTACCAACAAAGGGTGAGTGAGATGAAACACATCTAGGCACCCAACATAAACACACACCAGTTGTTTTCGGGTTATCGTGATCCTGCTGTGGCAGTGGTTTCCCTCAACGTGTCTGTCCTGCCTCTCTGTGTCCATGGCGATCTAATTATTGTGCAGCTGATCTGATACGGGATGATGTTTCCCCTGGAGTCCAACCGGTGGCACATGACATCAGAACATGCTGGATGGGATTTTTCTTAGGGAAAACAAACAAACAAAGGAAGCAAAAAATAAAAAAACAACACCTTACAAATCATTTTGAGATATCTTGAGCAGACTGCAGTGACTTTGTGACACACCAGAAGGTGACAGAGAGCAGCATAAATCCTCCTCTAGATGTGCTGTTTTCATGCAGTGTAACTGCAGCAGCCATTTTATTTGTCACAACAACAAACCCTTTGGCATCAGTCATGTGCAAAACCAAGTTACTAGCTGACTTTAGTCTGACGTGACTGTTAGGCGTCTAAGGCAAAACTGCAAAAATAACCCCTATATTATCATCTCTCCATTTTAGATGTGTTTCTGCAAAAAATGTCATTTGGTTCTCGTCAAATATGCTACCTGGCAATAAGGCCAAATTTTTTTTTTTCATGGAATAACTGGGAATCAGTCCACCAATCTTCTGGCTGTAAGACGATAAACTCCACACACTGACCCAAAACCACCCCAGACATTAGAGGCTTTCTCCTGGAAACATTCCTCCTAACAGTCTGTACGTTTTATTGTGTTGTCGTGAACTTTAGCTTTTAACATGCTCGGTGAGGCCTTTTGGTGTTTTTTTTATCTATTTATTTGTGAGCATTACACAGCGTGACCTTGGGGTACATCTTCCTGAATTTGCTTCAAATGCTTTAATTATTTTTCCACTTGTGAATAATCTTTCCTGTAAAATCTGGAAATTGTTTATAGCCTTTTCTCAAATTGATATATAGTAACACTTGCTTACATATTGGTTCTATAAGACTAACAGTTATGTCTTTCCTTGCTGGTATTGTGTAAACAGACACCTGAATGCTCCAAATATCTGTATACCAAAAATATATAAATCCTGTGGCGGCAGTAGAGGGGTACTTAGTGTTGACCATATTATTATTTTTATTTGTTTTGGGATTGAATGATGGCACCGTGAAAATAAAAAAGCTGCATGTTGTTGTTCATCTGACGTTAGGTGTGCCTTAAGACTATGATCAGAGGATTTTTTTATGTGCTTTTTGTACATGCTCACATTCAGAATTAAAAGAGGGCGTTCCAACTTTTGCACTTCTGCATATGTGTTAATATGACACAAGTTATATAAAAATAAACTGTGACCTACAGAAGCTCACAAACAGGATGAATAGATTTACCTGGCTAACGACTGAAAAGCCTTCATCTCAAGGGTGTAACTCTATTTCATCCTGGGACACAATATCACCATGGTTACCGTTAAAGGGACAGTTATTCTTTATTTTCTTAACCAGCCATGTTGTCAGATTTCCCACTGGTTCCTGAACTCGGTGATTAAATACAGAAAATAAAAAAGTGAATTTTTGTCACATCTTAAATTTCACAAAATTTGCAGCTTTTATTATAAAATTGAAGCTTTTGGACTACAATCATAAATAATTTCTATATAATTGCTAATTTTGAAAAACTTGATGTTTTTTTCATAAAAAAGCACATTTTATTGTAAAAGGAGGAATTTGTCAACATCACATCTCCTAGTTTCTGGACGTGTATTTGAAAATAAATTAAGAAATAAAAAATAAAAAGTTAATTTTTGGCATAAAATCTCAAAATTTGCTACTTTTATTGTAAAATTGAGGCTTTTGCACAAGAATCACTTCTTATCTTTTCAAATTGAAAATTCTGAAAATAAGTTTTTCCATGAAAAGAAAATTTTGCTGTAATATGGTGAATTAGACAATGTTGCATCTTTTTTTCATAAAAAAGTGAATTTTTGTCATTTTGTCTCAAATTTCACAAAAATTAGAACTTTTAGTTAAAAAAAACAAACAAAAAAAACAAAAACAAGATGTAATTCAAATACAAAAGTCCCAATTTTATAAAGGTGACTTTTTTGCTAAAACATTTTCATGATCAAGACTCTATGATTTTCTATTGTACAATCAAAAATGTCACAAAATTGTGACATTTTAACTTAAAATTACATTTTGTTTGTTGCAAAACTAATATAAATGAAAGATGGCATGCAAATGAAGCTAACTAATAAACAAAAAAACCCTCATATCAGCTCTTTCTTATTTCATCTTCGATTTTTCCTTCCTGGGTAATGTCTTTCGTTTCTATGCGACACAACTGTGATTAATTGCGGTCCATTTTTCATATTCCTCTCCACCTGCATGACTGTCGCTCCCAAGATAAGGATGATCTAATCAATGCTTATCTAGAAGGAAGCATTACAAACCCTGGGGACTTTTGTTTTCGATCAATGCTGAAACTAACACAGTTTTTGACAATAAAAATCTGCAACAATGAAAAGTCTTTTGTTAGCAAAGGACTAAAAGTCAATATTCATATGAAAGCAGCTATATGTGTGAACCAGCAGAGCCAGAGTGAATATTTAATTCATGAGTCGGTCAAAAATAAGTAAATAAATGCAGTTCGTGCTCTGCATGTTCACACTGAGTGAACAAACTCAAAGGTGATATGATGCCTGCATTCTTTAAATGATTTAGTGTAGTTGCTGCTACACCAAGGATTAGTGAATGCAGGAGATGTCTAGGCTCTCTGTAGATTTCCATCCATCCATCATCTACACCCGCTATTTCCTGTGCAGGGTCACGGGGGTCTGCTGGAGCCTATCCCAGCTCTCTCTGGGCGAAAGGCAGCAAATAGAGTTTGAATTCTCTGCCTGAGCCTGAGCTCGATACCCAACCGAAACTCAGGCTTTTGGACAGAACTTACATGAGCTCAGGTCGGGACAGGATGGATTTTTTGGGCCTGATCTAAATTCTGTGCATTCGCCACAGCTGTAGAAAGTTGCTCTGTCCATTTTTCGAAGCCGCCAAAGTCTCTTGAGTGGCAGCAAAGGCAGCCAATCAGCATCAAGTGCTTGTAGTTTGTATTGAGGTTGCCAGTTAAGTCCAAAGGGACCCAAATAGGTGTAGAACTACACGTTGAAACCCCCATCTAACACAGCTTTCTGAGAGAAGTTTTTAGGAACCTTCTGAGGCGTTACAGACAAAACACCGGACCTGTCCTTCAAATCAGGGAAAAGAAGGACGCATTTGTAGACCGCATTTGAAGGAGCCTTTGGATTGGGACAGCCTTTGGCGCGTCGCTGTGACGTAATCGGCCTTCAAGTATGGTCTTCGAAGGATGCGGCCGCTGGATTGGGACACAGCTATAGACAGCAGCAGGGAGAGCGGCATGATTTGTTTGAGAATCGCTCAGACAAAAGGAAAAAGAACTCTGAAAGCCGAGTTTCATTTTTGGTGAATCACCAATTTCTCCTGAATGGAAGGAACTGATCACTGGTAAACTCCTTCAAATGTCAGAGGTCTTCTCCGAGCATGGCCTTGACTTTGGACAAACAGACAAGGTGAAACGCCATATCAAACTCCATGATGAACCCCCTTTTAAACATCGTGCCATACCCGTACATCCCAGAGACAACAGGCCTCATTTCCAAAGAGCGCATCCACACAAATCTGTGCTTGAACTGTGCTTGTGAATGTTTGATTCATAAATCCAGGATTCATCACTATCTTCTTTCCTGAACTTGTTCTTACATACGTACGCACAGATGAGAAAAGCTGAACAAACACAGACCTTCTAAGTACACGTGGAGCATATAAAACTACATTAAAAAGAGATTTAATTCATGAAGTGTTTACAAACTTCTATCAAGAGCTATACACCTCAAATGGGCCTGTGGAGGAACAGAGGTTGTCAGATTTCTTTTCTTCAATTAATACTCCTAGTTTGACGGATGAACAAAGGGCGTCACTAGAGGGAGAGCTCACAATAACTGAAATAATACAGGCAATTAATAGTCTGAAATTGGGGAGATGCCCAGGTAACGATGGGTTCCCCTCAGACTTTTAGAAAACCTTTGTGGGTGAATTGGCTCCTAGGTTAGCAGCTGTGTATAAAGACGCTTCAGAGAGGGGTAGACTGCCACCTAACATGAGATCTGCGGTTATTACTTTATGATAATAAAAAAGGGAAAGACCCTCAGCACTGTGGAAATTACCATTGAATCTCTTTAATTAATGTAGATGAAAAAGTTCTTTCTAATGTAACACGGGGGGAAAAGGCCCAGATTGTGGCTCGGAGGGCGTGACCTACAGGTCAACTGGTAGATCACTCAACCAGTGCTAAATAATCTGGGGTTTCCCTATTAAAAGTACCCAGGTAAGTCTGGCTCAGAAATGACCAAAAGCAGAAATGGGGCATCAAACATATTTATTTATAGTCAATGAAAAAGAAATATACTTTAATATTTGATGTTACAAATGACTAAAACCATGACCAAAAGCACACTTAGCAAAAGTAATTTGGAACTTAGGAAAAACCAACAAACACTACAAACCAAATTAGTATCAACACAAATCCAAACGCAAAAAAAAAAAAAAAGAGTTAGTAAACAAACAAAATAAATCCCAAATTACATAACCAAAAATTCTACAAAACTGTGCTTAAAGGCCTGATATTAAAAAAACCGAAGAACTAGGGAAGGGTATCTGAGTCTGGGTGGTAATATAAAAAGTTCGAGCACTAGTTCTTAAGCGCTGGTTTTGGAAACACGGAACCAGAACCGACCCGCGTCACTACATGAGAGCATTCAAAACTACACAAAAGGCAGCTGGGGGAGAGCATAATAAGGCAACAGTTGCAATCTGTTGAACACAAAACAATAATTAATAAGGTGCCTGCTAATACTTAGAGAAACAAATCAAAATAAGAAATAAACGAAGGTACCTTAATAATCAGTCAGAGTCCACCCTGAAAATAGGTACATTTGAACAGCTACAGTCGCCACACACTGGCATACATCCTAATAAAACAAATACAAATGTCCCACTCACTGGGCTAATTGCAAAAGTCTGTTAAGCAACGATGCCAGAACTCACCCAACAAGTATACACTCCCACACTGGCCGCAATGCAGGTAGCTGCTGACCAGGCAGCCGACACCCTCAAAATATACAGTATCCTTGGCGTGCACACCTGTTACCTACTAATGACTTGAGGTGGAGAAAGACGAGGCATAGGTGCGTTCAAGGCCCCCCAACACGGGTGGGGGGCCGTGAACCAGTCCTATAAAGGACAGGAAATGCTGGTCTGGCCCCTCCCAAACACTGCCGTTGCATGGCGAGTCAGAACAAAATGTACAAATGGTGGCAAAGAACAAAACTGATAACATTTAAACCTGCAGCTCAATAAATAGAACTTTAACATTATTGTTTGCTTTACTTCATACAAATGTTTTGATGCTAAATGTAACATATTGCTAACAAAAACAAGCCCAGGATAGAGTGTGAAGCAGAGTTACCTAGCAATGACAATTTAAAGCACGTTATTGCAATATACTGATAAATGTAAGACGTAGAATGAAGTGACCAGTGGAGAAGAGAGCACGTCTCACCCACTTTGTCACAATGTCAGTTTATGGAAAGAAATAAGTGATTGGTTTAAACAGTCAAATAACTTTTGATTACAGCTTACAGGCAAAAGGCAGATGTCTGCAAAACAGATGGAGGCCCACCACCACCTCTGATGCAGGTTGAAGAACTCGTCCTGAGTCAGACTTCTGGAAGGCCGATGGCAGAGGGTATTCTGATGGGGGGTTGTCGCCCCATGGCCATGTGGACACGTCTGTGTTTATCAAATGTAAATGACCCATATGCATTTTATTTTTCCATCTAATGCGCTCCCCATGACAATTAAAGATAAGCTGGGTTCCCCTTGTTTGGACAAATGCGGATGGAGTCGTCAGCCTGGTGGAGCCACTTGCTACACAACAGCAGGAGTAAGTAGCAACGGCTGATACCAAATATTGCAAAAATTGCCTACATTACTGAATTCAACTGTCCCTTTAAAGGATGAGACAATTTCTGTTGCTACAGGACGGCCAATGATGGTGATACGATAGCTTATGTACATGTTCAAATTCTAAACTGAGCCCATCATGAATCAGGGCCATTAAAGACCCAAAATCTACAGCCCAGCTGAAAACAGAAAGATATTCAGTTAAGAGATTTGTCCTGTTTCTGTAGAACTGTTATGTCACCTCTCTGCATTTAACAGTTAAATGCTAAGGAGCTCTACAGGCAGCACCTGATTACAAAAATGATAAAGAAATGTTCTACCTAGACAGACAAATTAAGAAGGTGGACTTAGAAACTGAATGACTGCAACATAAGTTAGAGGTGAGCCTACTGTAGTGCGTGTGATGCCTCTGACTGAAGCATAACTTCAGGTTATGCAACGCTTAACCTGAAGTTAAGCGTTGCATCTTTTTTGTGTTGAAAATAAAGAACAAATGGCATGTCCAAATGTGTTTTATTTCAAAGTGATGGTTGTTCAGTTGATGTGGTTATGGCATATGATGTCCCTGAGTAGTCTGCCATCCTGTTGATCTGCAGGCTGAAAGTCGTCTGGTGTTGCTTCCCTCTAATAATATTAATATTATGGAGAACAGCACATGCCACAATGATGTCACAGGCCTACTCAGGTATTACCCTGAGGTGATAAAGGCACTGGAAATGGGCCTATTCTCATCTCCAACTGGGATTTTGTCCTGGTGTGAGTTGCATTAAATCATCGCTGGGGTCCTGGGTCGGGGTCCTGGGTCAGGGTCTGGGTGAGGAGGGTGGGCAATCAATGGTACCCCCAGTCACCCAGGAGGGTGATTGGGGTACCATTAAGCCAGTACCATTGGGGTACCATCGAGGATGCCATCAAGCTCTCCTGTAAACATATTTGATGTTACCTATTTTCCAAACGTCTGATATATTGCAAACATTTAAGGAGTGAAAGAAAAGTGAAATTCTCACAATAGGCTTTGGCACACTTATCACGTTCCAGCCGGTTTCTCAGGGTGGCCCCGCGGTATATACGTGAGTCATGGACAGAACCTGGACACCTGGCTTCCACATTTGTTATGAAATGTGCCATCACGTTTGATCTGGACAATGTAAGGAATTTTAAAGTTTCTTATGGATTCCATAAATTAAACAGTCAATGTTCCTGCACATTAATACTGTGGATGGAGCTATATGTGGATTTTCACATACAGGTGTGGGTTGCACTTGAAAAATGTTAGAAAAAAAAATGACTGAATCACGTCAACCTACCAACAATCCTGTGGAGTTCCTGTTTGAGTCTTGTGGGTTTGTGGCCAGGAAAAACAACGGAAATGGAGAGTAACTGCTTCAGAGCTATAGCGCCACGCTCCTCACAGCTCTGCATGCAGTTGCCTTGCTGACGTGTTCGGCATCCCAATATTATAAAGAAAACTGCAATTTGCTAAAAATAAAAATCGTAAAGCAGTACAGATTGAGGGCATGGCTGCAGCTGCTAGCCTTTGTGATCCGTGGACGGATGAGATTGCACTGACTGACAAAACTTTTTTTTAAAAAAACAGTAATGCTCTATCAAATCATTGGGGAATGCCAGTGTGTCCAGTCTGGGCCTTGGGATACTCTCCCAACGCAAATTCAGCTCACTTCTCATCAATGGGCTCATCAATAAAAGGGCACAGTGGATTTCATGATGCGTGATTTGAGGTTGATAGTCTGATATTCAACCATTTCAGGCTTTTTTAAGGGAGGTGATGGAGAAACCCAGCGTTATAGACAGACTTTTATTTTTGAGTCATTTGTTTTGCTTGTGTTTGTTCAGCTTCTGATTTATTTCTAAGTAGGATTTGTTTAGTTTGTTATTTTGACCTTGGTTCACCCTGAAGTCACTATTCTCTTATGTTTATATTATTACATTTATGTAAATAAATTTCCTTTTGCTATATTGAAGCAGTATTTCACTTGTTTGGCTACTTGGGACTTGGAGAAGATGGGGCCTAATCATGTTGTGTCCTCGACACCCCTGATTGTGGCACAACACCCGCTATTATTGGACCTAATGATTATTTACAACACAGCTTCCATGGTTCCACTAACGATCTTAAAACAAGTGCAGGTCTCTCAGTATTTCTACAAAACTGCAGGAACAGTGTTTGATCATATCTAACCAGGTCCTAGTTCTTTAAATTCACATGATGACTACTTAGATTTTGACTTTTTGGAAAAAAAAAAAAGCTCAATGTGGATGTTTATTATCATTGTTATTCCTATTCTTTATGATTATATTTTTAATGCTTTATTGATTGACTTTTTTTCTGATCATCTGATTTCCTTTAAAAAAACCCAAAACAAAACAACTTGTGCCAGCTAGTCTGGGAATACGCTTTTCATCTCTGCTCTCATCTCTTATTTGCTTTGACCTTCTTTCTTTAAAGGTGTGATTTTCCCTTAGTGTTCCCTGTATTTTTAACAGAATTTCAGACTTCCTGCTTCTTTGCGTTGGAATGTGTTCATTTTTTGCAATGAATATTAATTAAAAAAACAAAAAACAGCTCCTTTTATTTTGTAGATGTTCTCGCTCTATTATTCAGTGCCTTTTTTCAGGATATTATGACTTTGGTCTTTAGTTTTT
>JBAMYA010109407.1:0-19494 GCA_037176975.1 Arrhamphus sclerolepis
GATAGATAGATAGATAGATAGATAGATAGATAGATAGATAGATAGATAGATAGATAGATAGATAGATAGATAGATGGGGAGAGAGGGAGAGAGAGAGAGACAGCCAGATAGAAATCTGAGCATGAAAACTGCAAATAAAGTGTTTTTCTCTCTGTGTGTGTTTCTTATTTCAGCTGCTCAATAAAGTTTGTTTTGTGGGATTTCTTTATTCAATACGCAGTTCTGGGCCACAGCCCTCTTATACTGGTGAGAATAAAACAGCTCGGGATTTTTGTTGTAAAAAACTGCTGCAGGTTATATATATCATAAATACCACAGGCTGTGCGCTACTATAAATGCTCTCGATCATATATAAGATATGATCTATTTTGCGGTTAGATAGAACGATGGTCTTCTCCCTGCACGCGCCCAGGTTTGCTCAGGGGTGTTAAAAAAAAGCAATTACTCTGTGGCACGCGCCAAACAGCTGAGTCGTTGCAGATGAACGAGAGGAGCTGCTACAGCAGCATAAACATAAAATGATGAAATAAATGAAGAAATCGGTCAGTTTCCTTTTTTTCCGTAGTGATGCTGCAGGGAGCTTTCTTGCTCACATTTGGAAATTTTGAATGCGATGGTTCAAGGTCGCTGTTATAATAGGGTTCATGCAAGGAGAGGTTAAGATTTAGTCACCTTTTTCTTTTTAAATTTAAATGTATCACTACATTTTCTATAGCCTCTCGCTGACTGAGACGACTGAAACATCTTTCTGGACCGATAGGCCATTATCAGAAACCAGCTGTGGTTTGTGAGGTTACAAGAGGGCCCGAACCTGAGCAGAAAAATACTCTCTAATTTGAATGTTCCCGCGCAGCAGCAGATGTGAACACACAATAGATGCGGCCCACGCGGTGAATAATTAAGTCCAATTTGAATAACTGTCGCACGTCTGACGCGTGCAAGAAATATCCCAACTTATCCAGACTTCCAAGGGAAAAAAACCGTTGGCAGCCCCCTTTTCCAGTTCAGAGGGGATTTAGCTCCTCGGCCTCAAGTTGTGGGAATGTCTTTGAGGAACCCTGGGAAAAGAGTCCGTCATTAATTACACTTGATTAAACCTTGTGTGAAAGAGACCAATGGTTATAACTGTGAGACTCTTCTTCAAAGGCTGGCAGCAGGACCTGGCAAACAAATGAAAATAACATAAATGAATGAATAATGCTTAAATACATAAATATATGATAGAAACACCAGCTCTAAAGTCACCCATCAACTGTGGACGAAAAGTGGAATTGTGTTTATTTTAGAAAGCATGGTACATTATTTCATATTACATTACAATTCAATCATATTACTATGTAGTAGAAGAAAGATTGCTAAGAAAAAAACATTGTTATTTGGCAAAGGCCTGGTAGGAGGTAAAAAAAAGGCCTCCTAAGGGGTAAAGGGAAAGGAGGAGTAAACAATAAAATATAATAAAAACAATTTCCAGCTATCCTATATCCCTACATGGAGCAACTTTGCAGACCCTGTGTATATGCTATAAAATAATTAACAACTGGGTTGTTATAGCCTATACAAAACGTAATTATACATGCCTAATAGGACATGCTTAAAATCTACACAGGTTATTCCTGTGATCATAGCATTGACGATATATAACTAGGTCACCAGATACAGTATATATACTCAGGAGCTCGTGTCTTTCCCTAAAGCGTGCTACAGAGTCATTACTGTCCACTTCCTCTGGGGAATTGTACCACTAGTCAGAGGCGCTCCTGGGAATTACCCCTCTCCTCCTCCAAATTGGCGCGCGGTGTCTATGACAGTTGGAACGGTGCAACAGATGGGCCGAGGAGGCACGTGCCGAGCACGAGCCTCAACCCAACACCCCACCCCGCCTTTACACTTTCCGCAGCACCCCCCTCCCCACATCCCCCAGAAGCCTCTTGAGCGGAAAAAACAATCAGCCTAATCTGACACTGAGGAGGCAGATGTGTAAGCATGCGCGATCATGTTGCCAATATTTCTCATGAATAAGAAACACAAAATAGGCTACCGATATAAATTAATAATAATATAAAAGTACACCAGCTCTGTAGGAGCGTATTGCTGAAGTATAACTTTGTTTAAAATGTTGATATTGTACTATATATTAAAATTTCCAAACAAAACGCTTATTCCAGCTGTGAAGTGATAACCCTTTAAAACGTCCACCATTATACTATTCCGGTTATTTACTACTTCTTACATGTTTCCAAGCTAGGTCTAAATGAAATGCAAAATGGAGCCGTTAATAGTGATTTAAAGGAGCCAAATGAGCACCCGATACCTTGCTGTACCTTTGCAGGTGAAGGGAGGCTTTAATAAATGATATGTGGCTTTCCTGCCACCACTTGGTGATGAAAAGTATTACAGTACATCCCAGCCCCAAGTCCAATACAGGATGTGTGCAGGCTTTAATTTGCATATGGCTCCAGGCTACTTTATTTTACGACTTTATAATACAATTTAACACTGTAAAACATAATAAAGATGAGTTTGGAACATGTTATAGCACATTTTTATTGATTCTTCAAGTTGAACAAAACCTGCTGAATGTTTAGCCGCTGTGGAGTTTAACTGATTTTTATTTTATTTTTTGTTAATGGGGGTTGAGCAGTCAGTAATATGGAGTTATTCCACTTTAACAAATAAATATGCAGAGATGGAAGGCAGAGTTGGATTCTGTATCAGTCTGTTTTTTCTGAGAGTAGTTTAAGTTTCAGCCTTGGTTTACTTGTGTACTACACTTAGGCTCTTTGTGTTCAGCCTTTCTCTTCATTCTTATTTTGAAAGAACTTCCCCTGGTGTGTGACCTCCTGCTTTCCTTGTTGCAATCATCTACACCATACCCATGTCTTGTTATGTGAAAGTTTGCTAGTGTCTACTGTTTCATTCCCCCCTTGCTGCTCCATCGTCACGATTCCACTTGTCCCTACCGATTTGCCTGTGTGTTTCTTTTGCCAGTAAGCCTTTCTTTGGTTCATTTATTCCCTGCGTTGCCCTTTGGTTTTTGTTTGTTCTGGTTTCTCTGGTTTTTCCTGGGTAAAATAAAGTGGACTGTGTCTTTTTACAACTCCTGCCTCCATTAGCTCCTGCATGTGTCCCAACTTCAGATATATGATAGTATGAAGCAGCCACACATGGACCTAGCAGGAGAGATAATTACCCTCTTTGAGTTCTTCTGGAGGGAAGCAGAAAAGAGGATGTGGAGGACCTGGGAATTGACTGAGGAAGACCTGCCATTTTAGGGCACAACCACTATCAGGTGTCATCTCAAAACTCCTATATGTGATTGTGTGTTTATACCATTTTTCTCGTGATATACTGCCCCCGTTTGTTCTGGAGTTGTATTGAGACACAGTGAGAGTTTAAATGTTTAGAATGTAAAACAATGATCTGTTACTATAATGTCTGCTGAACACATAGTGGAATAAATATTGTTGTTGTCCTGTGAGGTTTAATACCTGAAAATCTTAACCTTGATCTAAAGTAAGTAATTACACAGTGACAAATGTGATTAGTTCAGTCACTGCTCTTTTTTTTTTTAAAGTGTTGTTTTGTATACCCACTGACCACGAGCTCTAAAAGTTTGTCTCTTAGTTTTATGTTTAACATTTTGTTTAGCATCAATAATGAATCTATAAGTGACACTCTGAACCTTCAACTAAGTGTTGCAAAAAGAGGTTCCATATTCAACTTTAAAGGAGGGATGTTTGGTTCTGATGTGAGTCACTGGGTCAACATAAACAGAGCAGTAATCTACACAGAAAAAAAGATCACATGGATGGCAAATTACTTTGGTTTTTATCATAAGAAGCAGACTATAGAGTTGCCTCACTAACTCAATTTGGTATTTCCCATTAGCAAGATAATACACGTCTCTGAATCAGGATCATTATTATACAAAGGAACAAGGGCTACGTTACACTTTTACATGAGGCCACCAGATGGACCTCCACAGCATCCAAACTCCAGGCGGTGAGTGATGCTGATGGATGTCAAATTAATGCCAGTGGAGGTGTATGCACACAGGACTGGACCAGTTTCAAAGTGGTCCATGGGTCTACACCTGATGGACACCCACCAACACGCTCGATGAACTTTCTCTGCTCACTGTTTCCAGCAGCTTGCGCTGCACTGCTCCTTTAATGTCTGAGCCGATTTTCAGAGAGCAGCAACTTGTAACAGGCTCAGCGGTCCTCCCCCTGCTGGATTATTTAACAGGTGCTCAGTCCCATGTCGCCATCTGCTATAGGAAGAAAAACACCACCAAATATTCTCCGGGGCCCATAATGCGA
The DNA here is from genome assembly GCA_037176975.1 of Arrhamphus sclerolepis. NCBI lineage: Eukaryota > Metazoa > Chordata > Actinopteri > Beloniformes > Hemiramphidae > Arrhamphus > Arrhamphus sclerolepis. Next base: position 4,323 of record JBAMYA010109407.1, read on the forward strand.
CAGATTAATTATAAGGCAGCGAAAAAGGCGAATAAAGCATAGCAAAATAGTTTACTGGACAGGAGAAAGAGTGCGCAACAGGTGTTCAGGGGATCCTGCTTGTGAGAGACAGAAAAGAAGCGGATAACTGAGCCTCAGCGTCGTGCAAAATAGAGGTTAGTTTGTCTCGAGAATAATGAAGGATGAACTAAGTCTGATTTAACATGTAAAACACTGTTCGCCTCTGAAAGTATCTGGATTTTGACCATCGCTTTTTAAAGATCCATGGGGCGATCATTTCCCCACGAAGCTGACCTGGTTACTGACATGATCTGAGGCTTCTGGGAGTACAATGCTGACCCCTACCCCGCTCAACTAATCGGGGTCAACGTAGGAGAGCGCAGGAAGAAGCGGCCGCAGTCATGGTGGTGGAGGGCGACAGGACGCTGCTCGCAGCCAGGCAGGGCGACGTGCAGACCCTCAAAGTGCAATTAGCGGCAAAAGCGCTCAACGGCGACGTCAAGGATGTGCTGGGAGCTTCGCCCGTCCACCACGCAGCCCGGGCCGGGAAACTGGCCTGCCTGCGCTTTCTGGTGGAGGAAGCTGGACTGCCGGGGAACAGTCCGGCCAACAACGGTGCGAGTCCGGCGCATGACGCGGCGGCCACCGGCAACCTGGCCTGCTTACAGTGGCTGCTGACGCAGGGTGGATGTCGGCCAGAGGTGAGTGAGTTGGACCAGAGCTGCACCAGTGGCTCCATACACAAAATATCCAGCATTAAATCAATGACACTATTGTTAAAGTGAAATCATTCATTTAGCCAAACTGCAGTGTTATATTTATATTAATACATTCAATGGAACAGTTCCTGGGTCAGATTCTTCAGTTGTTTTTTGTTTTGCTGTCAATGTAAACCATTTGGTCATCGGATGAGAGGTCATGGGTTATACTCCAAACCTTCACCCTATTATTTGACTAATGAAAGTAGCATCCTACATAGGCTGGTTGGGATCAGTCATGGGTATGTTTTGGTAATCATAGATGACAGCTGCCTGTACAAAAACAAAAAACAATCAGCTATACAGCATCACAACCTTGCCAGACAAAATTCCAAATTATGTTTTGCCTCTGCAACTGATAAAACAATAAATGTTACCTATAGGAGTAATTTGAAAAGACACTATAATTAAGCACAAAAAGCATAGTCTACATTAATAAAGTAATTAATAAAGATTAATAAAGTCATTTCTGATTCTAAAATCTTCTGTCCTGCTGGTATTTGGAAGTAAATACTTTCAGGTTAAAATTCACTTTACTACAGTCTTGCGTTACCATAGAAATGATATATGCAAAGCAGGATTTGCAAATGTAATGCCCCATATCCAGCAGGTAGAGGGACTTATGACAGTCACAAACACAAATGTATTCGTATGCATATATGATGCGGCAGTTGGATGAATGTTTGGTGCTTTAATGGTTAAAGTTGTCACATGAGGGATTACAACCTCACACTGACTCCATTACTCATGTGTCCCTGGTAGATGCCATTGAGAGAAGAAAGGCAGCGTGCGTTTTTAAAGAGTCTTGGTAAAAGCTGTGACTCAATTCACATCGGTGATCTTGAAAATATACAGTAAATTATTGAAAGCTTATGCAGAAATATTGTGGCAGTCACAGGTACTTCACAGTTACCAGTTCAACACGTTTAATTTCAAATAAGCTCCAAACATCAGTTTAGACAAATGAATGAAATGTGTAGACGAGAAAACTCTCCCACATGGCTGATGGATCGCTTCAAGCTGATGGTTAAAGTGACGTGAGCTTTTCTGTTAGTATGATGGCTAATGAAGTGACCAAGCACTGAACAATGAAAGTAAAAAATCTCAGAAGGATATCAAAAGATTTTTTTTCCAAGAATGATGATGCATTTCTGAGTGAGATTTGAAATAAAACATCATCCCCTACACATTTTCTGCATCTTCCTATGAATGTGGGATATATTCCACAGTATCCCAGGAAGCTATCTACGGGTCACAAGGCTTTCTTTCCTTTTGAGAAATTTTGACTGCAACCACCTGAGTTGAAGAATAAGCTCAGATTTGTCTTAAGAGCTTCTCCATCTGAGATGAGTCACAGAGCTGATCCAGATGAAAGTGGTTTGTATACAACACCCACATCACCACACCACTTCACAGATCACCACAGAGATGTATTGATCTGTGATTCTAATTTTGATTTAGTCAAACAAGCTCTCTATGATCTGCTCTCTGATTTCATTTAATTTGAGGGATGCCTGACAGACTTCATGTCTGAATTCTGAGATTGTCTGATGTTAAAGACGTTCATTTGTACAACTGCAGTCATCAGTACAGATAATGCAAGTATTAAAATAGATCTGATCAAAGAGCGCCCGCTGCGTTCACTGAATAAAATTTGACAGATAAACATCTGGCAGGAAAATAAAGATCCTGAATCCTTTTAGTTGTAAAAGAGGGATTAGATGACAGTGTTGCAAAAACTCCTTTAAAAAAAAAAAATATATATATAAATAAATAAAAAGCTTCTTGAAACCCTATTTATTCATTAACCACTGAGTCATAAAAATTATTTATCATTTAGGTAGAGCTGGTACTAGCCAAGGACCCATTTTATTGCTTAAGATACAATTACGACAATTGATAGGTTTCCTGTCATTTTAACAGTGAACATTATCATTTATAATACCAGTGGCAGCATCATCTAAAAGTGTTTATTCATTCAGAAAGAAGCTCAAAAGAGGCGGCACCAACTGAGTGACGCGAGCTGTGAGTCTGATAGCATGACTTTTTACGTGGTCGCTGGATGCCAGACCATGGCAACAGTTTCAAGCTTATGAAGTTTAAGAAGTTGGAATTTGCTAGTGCCAGCTAGCCTGGCAATGCTTCACAAATTAGCAGAGGTATTAGTCTGAAACCTCTCTCTTTCAACTTTCAGGGGCGAAATTAGACCAAAATACCTCTGGGACACCTCACAGGCCTACAACCAAAATATGTGGCACAGTGCTGAGTAACATGCCTCAAAGGCACTTCTCTGTTGTGTCTTACAGTATAAAAACTGCCTCACAGTTATTCAGTATATGATCGGCCTTTGTCTAGGTGGTCTATGTAGGGTCTAGACGAGTTGGAAATGTGTTTGAATGGGAGGATGTTTTTTTTGCCAGGAGAAATAAAAACATAAGGTCTGAGATTTGTCTGGTTATTAGACTTTGTGGCTGAAATGCTTAATTTATATGCAGTCTAATCTCTGCTGTTCCTGTCTGATTTTCAGGACAGGGACAGTTCTGGCGCCACCGTCCTCCACCTTGCATCCCGGTTCAGTCACCATGAGGTCACTGACTGGCTGCTGAAGAGTGGTGAGGTGAACCCGGAGGCCTCCACTGATTCGGGCGCTTTACCTGTTCATTATGCTTCTGCCAAGGGAGACCTGCCCTCTCTCCGACTGTTACTGGGGCACAGCCCAAAGTAAGAGCAACACTCTTGACAATAGTCTGTTTGCACATTTCTTGCTCACAAATGTGACTGGATGTGCGCAAATGCAAAGGCAAGATCTGCCTCTTGCAATCACAAGATTGCAATTAACCTCTTTAGTCTACAAACATTTTCATTATCTGTACACTGTAGACTCTATGATGAAATAGCTTTAATGTAGACTTGTAAAAATGTAAGCTGACAATGATTATATCAAGGGCTATTGGGATATGACCTCAAATTAATATCACATTTAATAGATCACGTTACCCCGATTTCATTTAATGAGTGATTGTTTTAGTTTTTTATATTTTTTGCTGTCATAGCTCCCTATTAAGGCTTTTGCGGCAAGTATTCGTACGTATCTTTCACCTTAAAATAACTGAAAGGAAACACGCAAGTTAGCAATCTGTGGTCATTTATTAAATAGTTGCATCAGTTATTTATTCTAAATGTCAGTTTTGGTTAATTTTTGAGTAATTGACCAGCCCTAATCATTTTGTTGACATTGACAAAGTCAAATATCTAATTCTAAAATGCTGAGAAACCAGATCCCGACACTATTCCTTACAGGGAAAGGCTAGATATTTTCAAGTGAAAAATTACATGTTGCTTACACAGTCATAAAAAAACCTGCAGTACAGCAAACATATTGATCCTTAGATACATGTAATTATGTTCTCTGTGTAGTAGCAAGAGATTAAGTCTTACATGTGATCAATGTTTTGAGACATGAAGTGATCTCTGCTGAAACTTTCCTTCTCAACTTGGAAAAATTCAGAGTATTCAACAGTGTATGACCATGACCTTTGGTGTTTGTACAGGTAACTGCCTTGTCTTTTTGCGAAGGACCTTAGTTTTGGTAAACAAACAAGGATTCATCCTGCTTTCTGGACCCAACTCTAACTGGAACATGTTGAAAAGAACATGCCTCCTAATATTCAGACCTCAGACTGCTTTCACATTGGGAGCCTTGCAATGATAAATGAGCTACCAGATTTTCAAGACTCAGACAGGCAACTCTTATTTCTTTTCAGCAGAATGAATCAAACCAATTGCAATGCAGTGGGCTCCATGTAATGACTCATACAGGAGCATCAAGAGGAGCTACTTTAGGAAACAACTAAGATGTCCACAAAATTTCTAACAACTCCCTGGATCAGCAGGTTCATTCACCAGTGACTCTAGTTCATTACACAACATTTTGGATGTCTTTTGTTGATACTAGTCTGGTTGCTGCTCTGTTACGTGACAGACTTATCATGCTTGACAGTTGACAGTTGGCTGTATGTCTTATTTAGTGGAACCCAAATGAAGTTTCTTCTGCAGCTCTTGGTACTGCTGGTGCTGGCCCTCTGAAAATCAAAATTCTGGATTAGGAGCTAGATATGAACCCAAATACCCAACACGCTCAATTCACAACAATTAAAGACCAAGAAAACTAGCAGCTCGCTGAATCTGAAAAGCTCCAACCAGACTATCAGATTTAATTTTCCTTCATTTTTTAAACAAAATTAAATTCCAGTTCAACCATTTATATTCATGCAAAACACTTAAAAAATCTCCCAAAATGTTGCACACTGAAAGGGAAAGTCCTTTAAATGCATCTGGAATGAGGCCAGGTGCAAAAATCAGTGTCCATGCTTGTAAAGGTACTAACCTACCTGTGCACTTTGATAGTTAACAGTGACAAATTAACACCGAACAGACTCTGGAACAGGCGCAAAGAAAATAAATTGAATAAAGTTACTCTGCCTCCAAGGTATTATATGTTCTTCCTGTTAATTAACACCATTATGACACTTAATCTGTCTGGTTATAATCATGAGAAAGTCTTTGGCTGGCTATGGTTACAGTGGTATTGTAAAACCAACACTTTCACTGAGTGAATTTTCTCTCAGGGTTCTCTCAACTCTATAGTTAGATTGTTTTTGTTTGTTTTTTTTTTCTTTTTGGCATTAATCTAACAGATTATATCATTTTTTATTTTTGTTATAAATGAATGGGGAAGGCTTTTCTGTCCTTGTATCTGCTTGTATTTTATGACATATAAAAGAGATTATGGCTCTTTTGTGAAGCAGCCTTTTATTTTCATTTGTTTTGACATTCATGACCTCAACAGGATAAGCAGCTAACCCTGTGCTCTACAACTCCAATATTGTCTGGTTGCACCCCAGACAGGTGTATACCTGCTGAAAATTTAATGAGCCTCAGGGACATGGTAGCCTCCTGATAGCTTGGACCCATTCACTCCCTCTGCACTACCCCTCCCACCAGTGCTGTTTACCAGCATCTCCGTGGCAACACACAGAAGCACCAACTGGTGATAAGATAATGAGGAAAACAAATCCATTTGAATAGACGTATTGCCTTCTAGTCACTATGCCTCAGGCATTGTTTGGAAGAGAACTTTGCAGCAGAGAGATAGCCGCCTGGTTTCAAGCTTTATTACAAGATGCAAAAATATATCAGTGCATTTTAAGAGGCATCCAGATGGTTCATCGCTTGTTTTAGCTGCTTATGGTACATTAAGTAATAAGTATTCCTGTGACTACGCAACATAATGAGAGTGCAACTGTAGCAGTGAAAATACACTGACGGTGTAGCATTTTTCTGTTTGCAGCATTACATTTAAAGTTTGGTACCACATAATATAACATAATAAAGAATTAAAAACTTTCTGCAGAAGTGTTACTAATTATTCTTTGAGTTTGCTGGGAGAGGCTCTGTTCTCTGACTTTTCTTTCCTTCTGCATTCAAAAAAGAAACGCAAGAGCAGTAGGTCCCCTGCAGTACAACACAGAACAAAGCACCATCATTAATAAAAATGTAATTGATTAATTCTGACACAGTTTGAATAAGAGTAGTAGGGATGGGGGGGCTTACTTTGGAGGGGATCCAAACTGCTATGAAGGAAGTGTCCAAAGTATGCGGTCAAGAGGAGCTTAAATAGAGTCCTTTGTGTGACATTTTTCTATCAAATATGGACTAAAGAAACAGCAGAGTGATCTACTGATGGTCTGATATGAGTTTGACTAGTGCAATACTACATATAGCTCAAAATACTCAGTTTTAATTAATTACAGCTTGTCAAGAAAGGTGATGATGCTCTCTGCTTATCCATAATGATGAAGATCCATAATGCATCAGATAACTCAGTAACACTGAAAAACAAGTGTCCTCCCCTTATTTCTTTTCCTGTGTTTGGAGCGACTAAAAGTATAACTAGTACAACTACTGCAATTCAGTAGGGCAATAGGACAAGCATATTGCTGGTGCACCATATAGCATTACATGTGCAAACATGCTCTCCAGGCCAGACAAGTATTTCGAGCAGAGGCCTTGCTATGAAGCAGCTGTAGTATTTATGTAATCATTGCGTGTATGTGCGTGTATAGATGGGTGGGAGCACGGTGGCATGTTTATTTCCAAATACTTTGGTTTGTTAGATTTATGAACCACATCTATTGGTGGCTCTTTCACCAATCCATCCCAGTAAACCAAAACAAAAGGCCTAATGTGCTGTGCCTGTGCTGATAGCTTTGATACACAAAGGAGAGAATGAATGAGAGATGCTGAAAGAGAGCGGGAGAGAGAGAGAGAGCGAGAGAGACGGCAGACAGGTTATGTAATCAATTAGAACAGATTACGTTGGCCAAGACACAATTCCAGCATAAACTCAAAAAAGGTACACCTCTGCATTAAAATAACCATGAAAGCTAGCTCCCTGAATCTCTGCTTGACACAAAACAGTGCACTGAGAAATAATCTAATCATTTTTTTCTTCTTCTAAATCTCATAATGTCATAATAAATTAGAAGTTCATCCTATTTTCACAGGTATGGACATGAAAGGTAAAGTTCACCAGCATGAATAAGGTCAAACTACCTTCACTGTTTAAATACAACAAAATAAATAGCCCAGGGTAGCTTTTGAAATGTAGTTCTCTCCAAGCAACTTACAAATACTGCCATTTCAGGCTTTGTGGTGTTGTCTTATTTGATGGTGTTAAATAACTCGGTGTTTCACTCAGCCAGCAACTGAGCAGCACTTTCATTCCTTGATTTTAATCTTCTTAATAACTTATTGGTACAAGTTGGATAAAAGCCCCTTTCAGCTCAGTTTTACAACAAGACGTTGAAACCTCTGAAATGCAATGAAACATGCCATTCTGAGATGCTTTAGGATACAGCGACCATGAAAGGATTATAAAACAGCAGATGTGTAAATCATTGACCTCTTTCTACCAAGAACCAAAACATTTCAACTGAATAAGGCACTAGTCATCCACAAAGAGGTGGCATGTAGTAGCTTTTATTACGTCAAGCGTCTTGTACGATGTCTGCCTAATCATTTCATCATTTCAGTAATGGAAAAAGTTTTAATCTACTTAACGTGCTAGTCCAGTGGTTTTTACACCCTGTAATCATGAGCATTTCCATCTTAATATTGCTGGATACCAATGACATATGTGATAAAAATTAAGGAACCAATTCATTAAGGCTGATTTATACTTGTGCATCAAAGCTACGCGTCGGTGTGAACTCTGCGTCATAGCCTGTTGTAGCCTGCCTCTAAATCACTGATAATCAACATTTATCAGCTCCAGCTCAAGTAAAATACACTTCTTTAGCTCTGTTGCTATGTCTGTGGTATACAGGAAGTTTTTTAAAGGGAAACGTGTCAGAAAAAGAGCCCCACACATCTAGCAATTGGTGCTGTAATTACAGAACGATTCAGAAGTATATGCTAATGCTAAAGATGCTGCATACACAGCTTTGACGCAGAAGTATAAGTGAGCCTTTACTCTTGTTGGACTGGGCTTACTTTTTAACAGTTTATTATGAGTAAGCTCAGTGTGCTAGTTTAATGTAATCTGGGGCTAGTTTGCATGTTCATCGAAGCTTCAAATGTAAATTGAGACAAAAGTGTAAAGTTTGGAACTCACATGGAACATGGAAGGGGTTGTTTTATATAAGAGCACAAAATAGTTTTTCAAGGTTTGATCAGTGTATCCAAAAGGTTTGAGACATCCTTTTTTTCCTTCCTCTTGCTTTATGATTCAACGGTCAGCAACTATCCTTCAACAAAATCGAAGATCAGAGCAGTATTTATACAGTCAGATCTCTGTGATTAGACATGTCAAAACTTCCATACACACAAATGTCGCAAGCTGAAACAAAGCATGTGCATTTGTCCACGACATGCTTCATTATTAAGATGGGAAAACCACTGAGTTGGTCAAAAGCCTTCAACATGTGAGAAGACCATTAGTGTAACATCAGTTACTTCACTGGTAATGAAGACAACCCAGCTGTCTCCGTTAGTGTGAAGAAGGTAACAGCAGACTGACAATTACTGACAGAAAAAGCTCATTAGAGCCGAACAGGAAATATATTAAATGTCTCGTACCACTTTGTGGGTGCGTAGTTCCACAAGACCTACCTCTAAAACCTGTCCTCTACTTTTTTGTGAAAAATGTACAAGCATGTTCCCTGTTAGAGGTTGTGTAAACAGCAGTGTGTCTTTTTGTTATGATGATGTCCAAACCTCAAACTCTCTCTACCATAAAGGTTTGTGGTTATGACGGATGACAGATGTGAGCCTCTCTCCTGCACGGACTAATGTGTGCAGTACAGTAGTCCACTTTGGTTACATGCATGAATCATTTATGTGGCTTCCTAATGATAGAAGAGCACATTGCTTCCTCTTCTTATTTTGAAATATTTAGTATCTACTTGTTTTTACTTGGACATTATAGACTTCCAGGGATTTTCCTCAAAGGCAAAGCTAAAGCTATATCACTTTCACAGAAGGTGTCAGAGTGCTCAGACCTGTATGATCCTAAGAAGATCTTTATGAACATATAATCATTCATAATGTGTAGTTTCAAAAAGCCACATCCACGTCCGTGCAGTCAAAACAAGGCAGGTTCATGTTTTCGTCTGCAGAAGCCTTGCCCTTGATTTCCCTCATCATTCACCACACCTCCCCTTTACCTTCTCGGTCTATCTTGCCCACTAGCAACTCTTCGTTAAGCACATACCAAGTCGGGCAGAGCTCGTGGATCAGTAATCCTCTTAAGAGACTCATTGCTCAGTCCAAATAAAGTACGACCTTATGGGATTTAGTGGTGAAGCACTTGTTCACTCCGTGACCTCCTACTGTGACTGAAAAGATCTGGGACAAGAAGGAATGTATTCACTGGACGAGGCGTTGCTTTGGAAGCGAGGTTAAGGGCCTTTGGGCATAAAGGAGAGAGGGATTTGGCCGGACATCATCGTCGTCTGCTCTTGAAATTGACAAATGCATGTTTTTCCTGTCCACATCTGCTTGTTGTCTTTGGATTAGTATATCCACATCTTTAGATAAAGTCCAAAAAACTGTTTTCACATTGAAAAGACTTGTTATTCTCAGGTCGTTTTCATGAAGGGCAATATCTGAAATACAGTGAACTATTCAAGCACATGAAAAACATCCTTGTTTGCTTTCGCACTTGCTGTTTTGGTAGCAAAATAAAGCAAATAAAATGTGTTTTATAGCCATCATCTGGACACGCTGCTCACCATTCCTAGCAAATCATTAAGCTTAAATGGCAGTCAGCTGTATTTAAAATGATTTTTCTGTGTGACAAGTAAACAAGTATAGTAAGTGAAAACAGTGGTGGAAGTGCCTATATATGCAAAAACTTTCATTGTAGAGTGTTCAATAGCTAATATCACTGAAGGTCCTTCAGGAGTTAATAAAGTAGACTTGAATTTGATTATCTGGATTGTCTAATGATGACTAGAGCAAAAAAAAACACAGATACTCATATCTGAATTGTCTTAAGTGTCAATTTTCATTTACACTTGAGAAAGCTTGTGAAAAAGTCTCATTTTTAGTGGAGAAAGTAAAATGAAGTTTTAATATACTCTCTCCAATCACAATAGGTTATTTTTTGTTTTGTTTTATTAACTACTTGAGATGATTTACAAAATAAATTGTAGTTTTCTATTACAAACTCAACATTGACCAGTCTCAACGTAAATATCACTTTGTTTATTTGAAAAACTGATTCAAGCAAAGTCATGTGACACATGACTTCAAGAGGTAGACTAATCTCTTAAATGGAGGGGAAAAGTAGGGAAGAGACTTCACCTCAAAACAGCTTCAGTCTTTTATTCTGGAACACTTATGGACGAATTATATGTACCATAAATTACACGCTGGTTAATGCACAGCGTGTAATAAAATATATAGTGAATTTCTTCACCATTTAAGACTACACTGTTATTATTGTTTTTGTACCAGCCATAACATTGAGGTGCACTGCAAAAACTGATTTCTTAGAAAGTAAAAAAAATATTTCTTCAAGACAAATTTTCTTGTTTTAAAAGCATATATCTCATTTAAGAATTCTAGCCAAGCATTTTTTTCTTACCCCATTGGCAGATTTTTTTTTTCTCTTTTTCTTTAATATAAGATATTTTGACTAGATTTAGGAATGTAGGGTTACAGTATTTTTAAATCTAGTCAAAATGTCTTATATTAAGCAAAAACCCGAAAAATCTGCCAGTGGGGTAAGAAAAAAATGCTTGGCTAGAATTCTTAAATGAGATATATGCTTTTAAAACAGGACCATTTGTCTTCAAACAAGGTTGTTTTTTTTTTTTTACTTTCTTAGAAATTAGTTTTTGCAGTGAAAATTTGACTCAGGAACTGTTCTGAAAGTGTCGACACTTTAAAGCTTTATCGAACCAGTAATGATAGATAGATATAAATATATTAATCCCTGAAGGGAAATTGGGGGATGATACAAGCACCGGTGCCCCTGTGTCAAATGTCCCATTTAACCTTTTCAGTGACATCCGAAGCTTCGGATATCATCAGTCACGTGACCTTACAACTTTGATACGTGCTCTGATACATTGTGCCGCAGCAGATGGGCTTCAGTGCCTCGCTGTCAGACTTCCAGTCCCTACTTTCCACTGTGACTTTGACCAAACTGGTTCTGTGTCAGCTGAGCTCCAGCTGTCTATGATTATCCTGATTAGATAATGGTTCTCTTAAGACTTGTTTCTGGCAGGTGTATACAACCTGCTGGGGTTGAGTTGCTGTTTGGAGTCCAACATGATCCTGGGACTCTCTTTAAGGTTCCATTCATCAGTATTGATTATTTTCATTCAACTTGATATGCACTTGGACTAAAATTTTTAAGTAATTATGTCTTATTGTCCTACAGGGTTTCCTGGGTCTGTCTGCTGTTTGGCATTGGTACTTGTCTTCTCACAGGTGATTCACAATATCTGAAGCCTTCGTCTTGTGACCTTCTAAAATAGATTACACTAAACCTTGTACTGACACTTTTTGATTGCAGCTTTAGGGTCTGTAGATGCAACTGATGCAGAAAAGGGAAATGCATCTGGTTCCATACTTGCAGGTTCCAGTTCAGTAGTTGCTTTTTTTTCTTTACTTGGAAATGGTAACCATAATTAAAATTTCATACTTTGGTACATGTCATTAATGAATTAATTGGTTTTGTCCAGACTATGGGGATCCTAATGTGACTTCAAGCTTAGTTGGATCTTCATTGCCAAAATCTGAGTTTGAAGTCTCACGTGGTGGAAATAAGTCAGCATCTGTCCCAGGAGCTAACGGTACTTCTGCCATACATGAGCCCAAAGAGATTGATGTGGCCTCCAACTTGAGCTCAAGCTCTCCAGATCCTGCCCCCCGGGGCTTTTTCTTTGGCTTCCATATAGACAAAGGCGAGAAAACCCCTGAGCTCAAACAGGAGTCCCTACAGGATTCAAATACTGGAGGCTCAGGTCGAGCACCATCTAGTCCCTGGCATGAAACACCATTTTTCTATGAGTCCACATACACTGGTGCTGAATCTTCTCCATATCTTTATGGAAGTGGGTCTCTGCATTATGGTCACAATGGCTACCGCAGCCATGGCAGTCACGATCCTCCTCATCACCATGGCTACCACAGTGGTTCTGCTTCCCATTATGACCAGGATGGACACAGTTCCCCCCTCCACAAACTTTATGGGGGTCATGGTTCTCCCAATGGTGGCCACCATGGAGGACATGGTTCCCACCTCCACAAAGACTACAGTGACCCCAGCTCTCCTCTCCACCAGCATAAGCAGAGTTCTCCTCTCTATCATGGTCACAGTTCTCATCCACATGGTGGCTACCATGGCAGCCACGGTTCTCCTCCCCATGGTGGCTATGATGACCACCACAGAGGACATGGTTCCCACCTCCACTTAGGCTACAGTGACCCCAGCTCTCCTCCCCATTATGGCCATGGCAATCCTGGCCAGGCTGGTTCTCCCCATGGTGGCCAAGGTTCTTCTCTTCATGGAGGACATGGTTCCCACTTTCACAAAGGCTATAGTGACCCCAGCTCTACTCCTCACCAGCATAAGCAGAGTTCTCCTCTCTATCATGGTCATCACAGCAGCCACAGTTCTCCTCCTCCCCACCGCCACCATGGTTTGCCTCCCTACCACCACCTTGGTTTGCCTCATCACCATGGTGGTCACGATTCTCCTCCCCATGGCGGCTACCCTGATGGTCATGGTTCTCCTCCCCATGACGGCGGACACGGCTTTCTCCACCATAGCTCTACGTTTGCTCATAGCTTATCTCACCAGCATGACTTTGACCCTGAACTGCTCCACCTGAGCAGCATGATGAGGGTTCCTCTCATTCAGGCCTGGAACAATCACCATGTTCCTCTGAGCATGGTGAAGACCTCTGTGCAGCCTTTATCCCTTGTCGTCCAGTCCCACAGCAGCTACCAAAGAGCAAGAGAGTTCCACTCTGATGCCAAATACACCCAGGACACATTTAACCATGTTCCCATCCATGAAACTGACCCCAAGCAAAGAGGAGTCCCGGAGACTGGGTTTGGAGGACAGAAGAAAGTTTACTGAGGTACAGGACTAGGTGAAGTCTGAGTGTCTAACATGCTCTTGTACATCTTTTATCCTCACTTGTCAATCTTGTCTTTTAGGCTGAACTTGGAGCTTCAGGAACCTATACTTTTTTTTTGAATAAAATGGACAGACTTTTGCTAAACTGGTTATCTTTAACATTTTCAAACTACTTCTTGGTACCACGCTTGTATTTTTGGCTAACAATTGTTAGGCTAAATGGGATACAGGAAGCTTCTGAGTTATGCTGGGTACAAAGACCCACAAATTACCAAAGATCAAACTAAATTTCACATAGGTGTGAATTGCAAGCCAGAGATTGATTATGAGATCACATGCTGCTACACAATTGCTTAAATTCATGTCAAATCACACATCATTTGACATTTTTATTTTTGAGGTCAATCAAACTTTTTTATTTTTATTTTTTTCCTCCCCCCTTCAAAATAAAAATTGGCCATGCCACTTTCAGATAGGGTGAGGTGAGTGTCAAACTTTTTTTTTGTAACTCTCATAACAAAAGTAGTCTGATACAAATAGGACTTAAACTTTGAAAGTGGGGTGCATTTTTCTAAATCACAATATGCTTTCAGAACTGGGAAAATGAAAATAATTCCACACCTTCTAACGTACATTCATTAGTCAAGTAGTTTTTAAAATGTAAATATATTTGAGTTTAGTAATAAACAAGGACACCCTAATTTATTTAAACGAATATGTAGCCCAGTCTTCATAGATATCGGCTCCACAAGATGTATTATTTTGAAAAAATAAATGCCAATTTCAATTCAGAACAAAAGTACACAAATACATCATGGGCCCTGCACTGCAGCTTAGCTATCTGTGGTATCTTTAGAACAGTCAAGTATGTTCTTCAGTGCTCTTTGAGAGGTTTCTCTTAAAAAAATAAATCAACTGATCAATATTCCCAGGAGACAAAAGACTGCGTTTTTAGTGTACAATGTCACCTGCAGCGCTAAATGTACACGCCCAGAAGGCACACTGGTACCTGGGATGTAGAGGTATGTTTTGACGAGTGCCAAGAAACTTCATTTTGGGCCAGCCCTCTGGAGGTTTTGACAGTCTGGTTTAAGCCCACATCAGAGAAGGAGTCGGCCAAAGAGATCTTTGAGTGCGTTTGAATTATTGCGAACAGGAACATTATCTGACATAAATGACAAAGAAAACGAGGCTTCCTCATTGTGGAAATCAAACCACCTCTTGCTCATTTCAAATACTTGTTAGCTGTTCACTGACTCGTTAACCCTTTCATACCTTTGAGTTTTTGACATTTTTCACTAGAATAAAAATAATTCCTAGTTCAGTGACCTGATCCTGGGATGATGCTGGTTTATCATTATAAACCTGAATAGTCAGGCAATCTGGATCTAATCCGGATCATGTCAGGATTGTTACTGATTAGTCCAACAAGTCATCAGGGGTCTCATTTACTAAACATTGTTTAGGATCGATACTAAAAGTGTGTGTACGTCCAGAAGCCAAAAATGGTGTACGCCAAAGAAAATACTGATTTATAAACCCTACGTACGCACACCAGCAGCATTTTCCCTTCGTAGATCACAGCTGAACGTCAACGTTTGCTACAAGGCTCCGCCTCCTGTCCTGCCCTCGACACGCCCACATTCAACCATAAATGATCGATGCAAAGCACCTCGTGAATGTTTACTGGACCCTGTTCCATCAAAGCTTTTTAAAGAAATTTTTCCCATAATAGGCTCTGTAATTCTGGATCTTG
>JBAMYA010109418.1:0-19491 GCA_037176975.1 Arrhamphus sclerolepis
CCATGAGGGAATAAAAAGCCTCTTTCTTCTTTCTGCATCGTACTTCTCTTTAGCGGACATTTTCTTTCCTCCTTTGTCTAAATGGCAGCTGGCAAACAACTTTAAGGTTTCTTCCCGGCGAAATTCCCAACAAAATCCAAATCTCAAATTTTAACTTAACAATACTAATTGGCCAATCACTAACCCAAACAGGCCGGTGATTGGCCAGTAAACTTGCCCTGCATGTACTTTTACTGGCCCCGGGCCATCGGGCCATGGGTTATGTCGGACCCTGAGTCTTCAGAAACCTTTATGAAGGCCATGACTTTGACACATGTGCATCAAGCAGCATCTTGTGAATACAAACCGGCGTGCTTTTTTCCAGCAGTCTGAAGAACTTGTCGAGGCTGTTGAGGTACTTCACGTTGTTCTTGGCCTCGTTAGACACATCAGTGATTTCTTTGTCCTAAAATCCATAAAACCATCAGTGATGACATAAACAGAATACATTTAAAGTCACTCCAACTAAACTTTCATGAAGCAGCTGACCAGCTGGATCCAGACTTGTATGCTTTTGGACTTGGCCATCTGCAGAACTCCCAGAGTTCTTTTCACCAGTGGATGCTTCAGCTCCTCCAGCAGACTGACAAACACAGACAGACAGACATTCACGACAAAATAAGAGAACAAGTTTTAGAATCTAGACTGAATTAAAAGAAAGATTAACGAAGATCAGTCTTTACTGTCTAAGAGTGAAAAACTGACCTATCTATTTCATCCATCCATCCATCCATCCATCCATCATCTGTACCCGCTATGTCCTGTGCAGGGTCACAGGGGTCTGCTGGAGCCTATCCCAGCTCACTTTGGGTGAAAGGCAGGGGTCCACCCTGGACAGGTTGCCAGTCCATTGCAGGGCCACATATAAACAGACAACCATTCACACACTCACTCACTCACACCTAGGGACAATTTAGGATCACCAATCAACCTAACGAGCATGTCTTTGGACTGTGGGAGGAAGCTGGAGGACCTGGTGAGAACCCACGCAAGCACAGGGAGAACATGCAAACTCCACACAGAAAGACCCCTGTGGAGGCTTGAACCAGTGCTGACCACTAAGCCACCATGGTGCCCCCTGTTTATTTCAAATAAAGAAAGTCAGATACCACAACAGCACATGGACAAGGCTTTTCCCACCTCCAACTGTCTGGTTAAGGAACGTATGAAACTATTTAACCGCTTACAGCCATCGAACTAAAGAAAATAAAGAGCACATCTGTCTTGGTCTGCAGCAGGGTGGCGGACCAGCTGGCCTCCAGGCCTATGTGGCTCACAAATAAATGAAATAAATAGAAGAAACCACTAATTCACCCATCAAGCACCTTCTCCACAAACTGACTGTCTGGGCGTGTCTTCAGGTAAGCAGACATGTTTGACTGCCACATGACACCATGACAAGAACATCTGCTGATTTGTCCAAAAACACTGAGAAGGAGGACGAAGGTATGGAGGCGTGGCTTTACCTGCTGAAGATGACCATGCGTCTCTTCCAGTGTTCCAGCTCAGCTGACGGCCTCACATCATAAGCATCCTTCCTAAGCTGGTTGCCCTCCACCAGCACCATCCTGATCTGATTGGTCCACACAGAGACCAGGTCCTCCAGACGCTGCAGCAGTTCTCTGTTACTGGCTGAGAGAACAAAGTTTCTGAACATTTATATGTGTATGGCAGGAACCTCTGCAGGTGGGGCTTCACAGCCTCAGCTGAAGCTCAGCAACTAGGGAGGGGTTGAACAAAGTTCTGCTATATGAGCTCAACCATGCAAGCATGAAATCAAAAATGAGACACATGTGGCTCTCTCTCGAACTGCTGGTGAGGCTAACAACCTCAGCGGACCTCCTACCTGCAGCGGTGTAGTCTCCAGGGGTCTTCAGCTGCTGGATGGTGTCAGGAAGGTCAACCTGCTGAAGTTCAAACTTTGTCTCCACATTGACTCTGGCTGATCTCAAATTACTGGTAATCTGGTTCACTGAGGACAGAAAGGACTCCACATCTGGGCTGGATACAGCATCCTCCACACACCCCCACATCTGGACACAGTCAGGGTTCAAAGTGAAGCCACAGCTCAGTCTGGCTTCTACGTCCACAGCACTATCACACTTCATTCCACCAAATCTCTGAACCGTTTTGACCTTCCTCCCTTTTTACAGCACAAACTGACAAAAAACCTCTGAATTCAACATTAAACTTTATTCACACAAAGACAAACCAAACAAATACGATGACTTTGGTGAGAGAACTTATCTTGGTCCAGAACAGTGTTGGACCTCACAGAAGCTGCAGTTCTATTTAAATTCTAAATTAGGGCTTGAGTATTTAGTATTTGTCCCTGAATCTAAATAAGTGACTCGTAGAAGCTGAGAGAACACATCCATGTGTGACGGAGGTTTGTACCTTCTGGGACCTGAGGGCTTGTAACGCGATGGCGGCCAGGAAAGTTTCCATACTTTTGAGAATGTTGGCGTCACTGCTGTCCATGATGACAAAGTTCACCTCCTGCAGACATGTGGACATGACGTTCCACAGACACATCACAGTTTACTGAACAGGACATAATGAGCTCTGAGGGAAACTGACCTGATGGATGTTGGCGGTGGTTATAGCCTTCTCAGTGCTTCGGGTGAAGGACAGGCTCTTTCCCAGTAAAGGCTGGAAAACAGAGAAATCAAACAGAACCTGTTTGGCTTCATTGACATCAGAAACTGTGGTCAGCTGGAGGTGAAAATGCACCTCTGTGACTGAGAAAATCCACAAAGATGCCTTAAACTCTCATCCCACTGAAGCTTCATTTTAAATCTAGAAAACGTAACTTCACCCTTTCACACCCACATCACTGCTTCTTTGAGCGGTTCCAGACAAACCAAGATATAACTGATAATAACTTTAATCACCAAAAATACTGAAGGGCAGGAATTTTAGATACAAATATAAATCCAAGCAGAATAAATATAAAGAAAAACAGAAAAAGGTAGAAAGCTGTGTAGAGACGTTGAGACTGGTTTTGCTTCCTGCTGCTTCTCCCCCAGTTTCTGGTACTGGTGACCCCTCACCTGTTTCCCTCTAAATACGTGGGTCCAGGTTTCCCCCCGTATGTCCTGCTCCTGTCAGTTCAGTCCTTTCTGGAGGGCCACTTTAGTGGATTATTCTGTCTCTGGTTCGCCTGCCCTGCAGTACCTTCAGTCACTGCAGTTTCAGTGTCTGTTGCTCTTCATCAGTCCTGCCTCATTTCCATGATTGAAGAACCAGCAAAAAAGGAAAACCAGGCTGCGTAACTCAGGCACGCCAGGCACACCAACACACACGGCTTGCAGCAATGGCGACTTTTGGCCGAAAATCGTGAATTGAAGGGAAAACTTTGATGATTGTGACTACATTAATAAGTGGAACTGGGACTGGGTGTCCATTTTTGTTGATCTACAGTCTGGTGCAGCAGCAGTTTCTGCAGCAGCGATATGGACAGCTGCTCAAGGCAGCATTTCCTTAGGGGGGGGGCACGAGCGCTCACCAACAAAAACAGATCAGTTAATACACATAATTTGTGCCAGTTTCTATCTCGCATTTGCAGGTGCGCCTTCCTACTGAGGACTCACCTGGGTCTCAGGTTGTGTCAGAAAGGGGAGGGGCGGGGTCACCTGTCGGTGTTTATAAAAGTATGCAGCGCTGGCGCTCCGGACACGTGCACCACGAACTGTGGAGCATCACTGAAGTTCATAAAATGACACCATAATGGTTGTTCAACTAGTAAGTTATTGATTTAAAACTGTTTATAACTGGTTTGAACTAGTCAGTGACTGATTGAAAACTGTTTAACTGGTTTAAACTAGTCAGTGACTGGTTTAAATCTTTTTATAACTGGTTTAAACTAGTCAGTGATTGATTTAAAAATGTTTATAACTGGTTTAAACTCATCAGTTACAATTTTTAAAACTTTTTATAACTGGTTTAAACTAATCAGTCAGTGGTTTGAACTTAAAATTGTTTTTAAATGGTTTAAAATGGTCTTTTATTGGTCTAAATGTATTTATAACTTGTTGAACTAGTCTTTAACTGATTTTTATGACTAAGAACCAAGAAGGAAAAGAGGATAGAAGAGATAGGCTGAAGAAGTGAAACGAGAAAAACATGAAGAAAAGCTGGATGTAGTGGAGCAGAAAGAACACCTGAAATGGAAGAAAGAGGAGATGGTGGAGGCAAAGAGGAAATGCTATAATCAGCACAGAGAGATTCAGAAAAGGAGAGAAACCTGGTGGAAGACAGAAAATCCTGGATCTGGAGAAGACCCAGATGGATCAAACCCAGAAGAAGATGGAACAAAGACATGAAGAACTACTGAAACTTTGAAGCTGCAGCAGGACGTCAACTCTTTAGAAGAAAGTAAAGAACAACTGAAAGACAATTGGAGACATCTGAGACTGGAGAAAAATCAAATGTGGGACATGAAAGGAAAAATGGAGCAGGACCAGAAAGATGTTGAGATGCAGAAGAGACATCTGCAGCAGATGAGAGGAGAAGAGAGATTAGAAGAGGAGATAAGGAGCAACCTTTTGATTTTCTATGCGTTTTGGTTTTTTAGTTGTGTTTTCTCCAGGATGCTTTTTTTTTCCTTTTAATCCTTTTAGTGCCGGGGAATTTTCCCCGAAAAATGCTTGATTTTGCATGTTAAGTTCAAAAGGCTGTATCTTAATAGTGGTAACAGATGGAACCTGACTATGAATGTTAGAAAAATATATATATACCTATATATTTTTCTTATGTGTGTTGATTATTACCATATTAATGCTGCATAATGTCATACTAGACCACAGATTGTCTCTCCTAATGAAATAAGATACTGAGAATATCATACTACAGATTGTCTGCTTTGGCCTAATAAGATACTGAGAACACGAAATGCATGAGAAAAGAGCTGATAAAGGTCTGTGTAGCTCACTGGTTCACATAACTGGTTGGAACCAGTGATTCCACTCAAGAACAGTAGCTGAACACGGGTTGATGCTGAATGATGATTGGATGCCTGAGTGTTGGATGATAATGATTTGTAACTGCATATAATCCCCATGAGCTGAGGTGTACCTCAGCTCAATTTCTGTATGTAACCATACTCTTGTGCTCCTTGCAAGTAAAACAATTTTTTTTATAAAAAAGATACTTTGACTCTGAGTCTGATTGTATGTTAGGAAAACTTTGGTACGAACTAACACCACCCTTTTTACAATCCTATTTGAAGATCAGTTTCCTGACAATGAATGAGACAAATATTAAGGAAGACCTAAAGTTTATTTAGGGAGTAAATGTACCCATCTAATTTGCATATTGTGATGTCACAGGGCAGCAGCCATCTTGAATTTCAAAGATTTTCATAGATTTCTGAGTATTTTGAATGAATATTGAAATTATTTCATAAAGTTTGCTCCCATCCTATCTATTGTTATGTAGTGCACATACTGTATGGTCAGGACAACTATAGTTTCTAAACCACAAGTGTACTTTTTATCTAATATAGAGCCATATCATAGCAAACACATGTAAACACTTGGCAGATTTTTTTGCCTGTAGGCCTCGTCTGTCATGGCCTGGCTGCCCCCTCCCAATGTAATTTTGGTGGCTGCTGAAGTGCAGAAATGACAAAATAATTTGAAATCTATTTCTTGACATTATTTTCCCAAACCCTGGTGTAAATGTTGTCCCAAAATTCGCTCCAATAATCAGCCAGGTCATGCTTTTCAACCAAACCAAAGCTCAAGTGGAGAGCCATAAAGGCTTTCATCTCAGGTATGGTGACATCATACCACTGGTGAAATCTGGAATTTGGCTGAAGGTCATGTGATGCTAAAAACTGTAG
Organism: Arrhamphus sclerolepis; assembly: GCA_037176975.1. Taxonomy (NCBI): domain Eukaryota; kingdom Metazoa; phylum Chordata; class Actinopteri; order Beloniformes; family Hemiramphidae; genus Arrhamphus; species Arrhamphus sclerolepis. The sequence goes on from JBAMYA010109418.1 coordinate 5,885, forward strand.
CCATATCTATTGGTTTCAGTTGAAATCACATCCAAAATTCATCAGATAGAAAAAGGGAGGGGAAATCTAGGGCCGAATTATCACCATTCATATCTCGTTCTCCCTTGTACCCAATCTGTTCGTCAAAGGTCTTTATCCAATCACAATGCTGCTCTTCACCATCATTGCGCAAAAGCACCCACCCATCATCATCATCACCTGCACCCGCAAGTGGAGCAGGCGCTGCGTAATGTCGACCTCTCCCTCTCTTACGGACGCTGCCAGCCCCGCCCACTGGCCGTCTCTCGCGGGTGAGAGAAGTGTCTCTGTCCTCCCTAACACGACTGCTTCTTCGAGTGAAACTTGCCCCGTTTATCTCTTCCACCCTCCCCAGAATTTCCTTCACTTCCACCGCCATCACCGCTATCTTCCCCACGTGCAGGTTCACCATGGCGGGCGCGGTAAAAGCATTCCACACCTAAACCTGCACTGGCCCAGTGCATTCTACACTACCACGTCCCCCAACCCTCCCACAAACAATCCCACCATGTCCATTTGTGTCACCTTCAATACCTTTGTTAGGGAAAGGGTGGGGAGTGTTTGTACTTGTGCGCTGTTGCTTTGATCAGCCACAGGCTCAGTCATCGGCGTGCCGGGAGAAGCATAGTCACTGAACGACAGATCATCACCTTCTGAAGGCAGATATTCTCCTTCAGAATCAGAATCTGCGACGTGACCCTCTCGTTCAGCGGGGAGAACTCCAACATATGGCGGCTGAGTTGGGAAGCTATAAACAAGTCCACACCAGCCTGCTGCCTCTCACCGTGGGCAACTCCAGAACAGTAGAGTCCAGCCTCCCACAAGGAGCAGACTGCACAAGCTTAGGCTCCTTCCCCCCCAGAGAGGTGACATTCCATGTCCCCATAGCCAAAGTTGTTGTCCTGGGATTGGGTCGTTGGGGTCCCTGCCCATGACTGCCACCCAAATCACACTGCACCATCCCCTTATGGCCCTTTATGCAGGTGGTGAGTCCACTTGAAGAGGCGCCCACGTCGCTCGTTTGGGCCCAAGCCCAGGCCTGGCTCCAGGGTGGGGCCCCGGTAACGACAATCCGGATGATGTACACGACTGCTGAGAGCTGCTCTTAGTCTGATCTATTACCTAGGACCTGTTTGCCTTGGGAGATCGTACTAGGGGCATGTTTCATGTGCATGTTCAGGTACAGAGGACCAATGGGAAAGCCGTCTGAGAGCAGTCTTCAGCTCAGGAGAGCTGCTTCCACCGGGCTCCACTTTTATATGTCGAAAATAAAATAATGGTGTTACTGGAAATGATGTTGGTCAGAGACAGAAACATGAGCAAAGCGAGAAACTGTGGAAGAGTTTAGAATGAAAATAAATAGACAGTAGTTCTCGGTGTTTAATAAGAAAAGAGATAGGATGTCGCCCACCTATAATTATGGTGTCCCCCATCATGGCAGTGAATGACCTTTTCATTTTATTTTTTGAATCTTCCATCCATGGCAGACGCATACATTTTCTAGCATCTGAAACCTTCCACAACATAAACAGTTCCAAATGTTTATATTTCCTGGATTGCCAGAGACTGTTGGTGTGAGAGCTCTGACCATCAGGTAGCAATAACTAAGGACCGTGACAATTTGGACAAATTAGAGCAATGGCTGTGCTAACAACACAGCATTCTCCCCCATTTCATGGTTATCAGCGAGGGGAAGACATTAAAAAATGGTATATTTAGGAGTGAATGATCACATAATGTAAAGGTTCCTAAAAACACAGTAAAACAAGGAAACAGAACAGTTGGATGGCACCCAATAAGGCCTTGGACAAATGATAATGACTAAAGAATGTATTGAAGCCTCTACTTTTGTTCATATGAGATGCACATTTTAACTTGTGGGTGTTTTTCTTCTGTGCACCTCCTTCTTACAGTTCTTCTGGATCAAATCTCACATTGGAAGCACTGAAGAGATGCTTACAGAGAATAGTTCAAAAACTAAACTATCCAGGAAGTGACATAAGGTAAAATAACTTGATGTCAGGTCAGAGGAGAAGAAGCAAACTGGTTTGAGATGATAGTAACTGGGGCTGAAATGATTACTCAAGTAACCCAAATAATTTGATTACAAAGAAACATGAAGGCAGCACAATTTATTTTGCTCTCTAGGCAATAGAAAACATAGATACCATAACAGGCAGAAAATATTTAAAGCAGGGATCCTTAACTGGCAGCGGTCCAGATCTGGACCCAGACATCGTGCTATGTGGACCGGACCCATTACCAGTACATTACTGACACGGTTTTAAACTTCAGAATGCTTCTGTTTTCACCAGCCTCATGGACTTTACTGATGAGGCTGGTGATGAGAAGAATGTTCTCAGAGGAGCCGAATCTTCTCAGAGGAGTTGAATCGAGGGTTGATGTGGGAACCAAATGACTCAATGAACCAAATCACATCACTGACTGAGTTGGATTAACTGGAGTCCATAAAATGAGCTGAATTTACCACCATTTACTGGTTCAGCTGACCAGGGCCAATCACATGCGAGTTAATTCACGCACATGATTTTACGCAGCCAATCAAACAACACTGCGGCTCTGAGTGCGACAGAGGCTAAGGAGCGGGAGACAGCAAGAAAACAGACAGAAGAGGTGGAGAAGTGACTTAGCGAAAGGCGGGAAAAGTAAGAGACCAGCAGAGAAAAGTAAGTACTCATGGCTTCTCTCCCAGAAGAGAAAAGTGGAGAGAGAAAACAGAGCTTTGAACCCAGAATGGATAGACTCTTTCATGCGGTTCACTGGATCTAGACTGAAGTGGTCTGTAGGTGGATCAGCATGCATGGAATCAACATCTGCCTGTCAAACATAAATCAAATAAAGGAAAACCATTCTAAACATTTCAACTATATTTATTCACACTTTACATTGGAATAAAATGAAGCAACAGCTTGAATATTTCTTTTTAAACGTATTTAAAATAAATGAATGAATAACTGAACAGTTTAACAGTCTCTCCGTGTTTCCCTCTTTTCCGCTCTCTGAACTGAGCTGCAGTTTGTCCTGCATGGATCTTAAACCTGCTGGAAGCGTGTCAGGCCTTTCTCAGACATGTGCAGGTGCTCACTGGAGATCCTGGAACCATTTTAGTTTTAATCATGTTCATGGTGGAGAAAGCTGCCTCACAACAGTTTATTTTTCAAATCAAATCTGATCTGTATGATATAAACTGTGTCCTGCACTAAGATCTCTGAGAAGAGTTTTGACCACTTTACTCAATCAGTACCACAAAGAATGAATACAGTCCTGAAGGAAGAAGTCTCTTCATCAGAGGAGTGGCAGGGTGCCTCTGAACCTGGTATGTATGTTGGGTCAGAGCACATAAATGCGTCTTCACGGATCACATAGAGGAGTTAGGGATTGACTATACTCATCTAATTAGTGTTTCTCTTTCATGGTTCACTCTGGAGTACTCATAGAGCCCGAATACTTCACAGCATTCTGTATTGGGTATCCTCTAGTGGATCGGCAGATGTATTACATGTTGTGATACTAGGTTAGCGAGTCTCTGGGACTCGCATCAGTTCATGATGAATATATGCAGTCATTTTAAGCTGAAATTAGAGCATTCAAGGTGTCACAGATTAATTGAGTGTTGTATCCTCTATTGAATAAGGAGCACTGAGTTGGAGATTTAATAGAATTTCACATGTTCACAGATTTCTCCTTGATTCAGATGCAGATTCTAAAGTGGCTTGTTTCATTTAAAGTATGTATCATAAGCTATACCGTAAAGAATAAATAATAAAGGCAACTGTTTTAAAATAGACTTTCCAGTGTTTTTATTTTTATTTTTTAATCAACTCACTGTTTGTTTATGTCTCATTACATGACATACAAAATGTTGCATCTACTTGTAAATCATATTATTTATTTTGAACTTTTATTTCTCCATCATTGTCAGGAATGTTTGTTGTTGTTGTTTTTTTGTTTTTTTTTTTGTATTTTTTTTTTTTTAAATACAATAAAACTTGGATTTTACTCTTATAATGTAATAATCATAAGATCTTAGGAATACAGCACAAAGTTCTGGGGCAAACTTGAGCTCACTGATTTAAATTTGAATGCACTACTAATAAATTCTAATGATCAATTAATAATTTCAATTATGTACAACTTTTGAAAACAGCAGTGAATCACACATTAGAAAACAACTTGGGATAATTAGGTCAAAGGGATCAATTGCAGAGGATTAACCAACCTCATAAGATGTGATCTAAGCTAACTCGATCTGATGAGAAATGGATAAAACCAGTAAGACCCCAGTTACAAAACCTCACTGCAACATTAGCAATAGTTTTCAAAGCAAAAGCATCCATCCATCCATCCATCCATCCATCCATCCATCCATCATCTATACCGGCTTTGTCCTGTGCAGGGTCACGGGGGTCTGCTGGAGTCTATCCCAGCTCACTTTGGGAGAAAGGCAGGGGTCCACCCTGGACAGGTCTCCAGTCCATCGCAGAGTTTTCAGAGCAAAAACAAATAAGTAGATAATTAAATGAGCCAGGATGAGAAAATGGTTGAACTGTGGACCGACAATTTTTAATGACCATGAATGTGGAATGATCACTGTTGCTTGGTAACTGCCAAGATGTTTATCGGAATGATAAACATCTTGATTATAATCGGAAGCAATCACAGGAGTTAAACATTATCAGAGTGACCTCTGTGGGTCTAAAAGTAGTTCAGGGTGTTAAAAGCAGCACTACAATGCTCTTTTTGGTCTCTGGAACCCCCAATTGCATCCGTGGCTAGAAGGTTGCTGGTTCAATCCCCAACAGGTAGCACTGATGTGGGTGGGGAGAGTGCCTGAACAGTGCCTCCTCACATCCACACCCCCGGCTGTGGTGCCCTTGAGCAAGGTAACCGAAACCCCCGACTGCTTGCTGCTCTGCTCCGGATGGGTTAAATGCAGAGGAAGAATTTCTCCCTGTGGGATCAATAAATAAATAATATAAAAAGTACCATCATAGACAGTCGTGATTAGAGTCCTACTCACAGATAGTGGATTTCCTCACAAACAGAAGTCCAGTACAGCCCACAATGGAACACAAGACAGCCAAAGGAGAAAAAATGTGACCACGTTTTATCACATTGGTTATTGAAGTTTAACATTATGCTTTATGATGCTTTTTTTTTTTTGTACATATTCAAAAAAATAAACAAATACAAATACAAATCTCAGCTTTCAACTCCATTACTTACTTACTTATAAAACTTTGGTATTGTATAGTTTTATTTTATTATTATTTTTTTAATAGGCTGCTTATTTATTATACCTTTAAATTTACCATTTTTGTATATTACAGTCTTCTCTTTTACATACGATGCTGTGTTTGAATGTGTATGCAGTGCTCGTGTGGTGTCATGCTTGTAAACTAAGTGTTTGACGTATTTTGAAACTGAAGTCAAATCCTTTGGTCCGTTCAGGATGCCATTTTCTTGTCGTAGCTCTCGCTAAACAATAACAACTTGCTTCCTTCTAGCCGGTCCTTTTTTGGTTTCTTTGACGTCTGCCATGACAAGCACACAGACTAGTGAGCTGGCTAGCTCCTGCAAACCGAACCTGCTGTCAGAGGTGTCGATGCATGTTCTGGAGTGATCCAGTCTGAACAGACAAAATTGCACTTCCAGGCCAACTGGGCGCACTGTCAGTGGCAGGAGTCCCGGTCACCTCAATACAAGTCAATGAAACATCAGAAGGTCACAGACTTGGTTTTGAGGTAAAAAATAAAATGCAGTGTTGCTCTAAGATCACCTCCTTGATGTTGTGCTTTAGGTCAAACTCAAATGCTGCCGGAAGTCTCTGAGCATTGATCTGTTGGCCCAAATCTGGGTTAAAACTGTCCAAAATTCATAAGCTTTAGGCTGACAAACTTTTTCTACATGAATTTTGTTTAGATAATACAAATATGAGCAATGATGCAGCATTAATTGACATATAAGAAAACAAGGATGAACAGACAGAAAGGTTCACCGGCTGCCAACTGTCCTCGACTGGAATTACTTTTTGGTAGGTTGACCTCATCAACCTTGGGAGGGTTCCCCCGGCAGCTCTGTAACATTGCAGCGAGCAAACCTCCAATGACTTGCTGATTGTGTTACTCCCTCTGCCATATTGCTGAAGCAAATAAGATGATGTAATGTCACTGAAACAACAGCACACATAAAGCAGCTGAATACATTTCTTTAAGTTAACATTTCTCTGCAGTCCCAAAGGTTATGCATAAAGAAAAAGAAAATGTGGATAACAGAATTTAAAAAACACAGCAAACTGAGACATGTAAATTTGACCTTGAAAAGGAATAGGATCATAAGTTAAAAAAGAGAAAAACAGCATGCAGAAATGATGAGAGCTATAAAGCGATATAGCCTCACGCTGCAGAAGAGACATGGTTGTGAATGATCAAGCGACGGGGAGCAGCAGCCACTGAATAGAGATGGTAATTGCCTCAGGACCCTTTACAATATTAATCTTCAAATAATCTGACTATAGAATAACAGATCTCTCGACAATTACACTATGACCACAGAATCATTGTAAAATGGAATGAATTTTAGCATTTAGATTGAGGTCTTGAAAAAAAAACTATGGCAAAGTCAAGCTTGTTTTTCAGAGGAGGAGTTATTTTGTTATTGGTTCAGTTGCCTGCAGGACTGGTCTGGGTCAGCTGTGCCACTGAGACGTGATCCTTTTTGCTCAAGGATCCTTCGGCGGCGTGACAGGACTGAAGTGTTGCCTCCTTGTGGACTACAACCTACGAAGCATGGCCCCCCGTTATGCATCTTCTCCATCTCATTACAACACATCTGAAGATTTAAATCTGCTCAGAAACATACAACTGATGCCTCCAGCAGAACCAGCGTGTGTGCAGGAATGATGGTGTGTGTAAAGAGAGAGACACATGGCCAGGTTTTATGTGTTGGGGTGAGCCAAGAGATTTAAAGAGAGGGCATGTTGGGGCCACATACATAAATGAGCGAAATGGAGAGGCATAAACAATGAATGCAAGACAATGTGGCTCTGTCTTTATGTGTGTGTGTCCCTGTTTAAGAGTGATATGTGCAAATCTGTGTGTAAATGGTAAAATGGGGAACATAAACAACACAACTTGGCTCAGTAACAGTGTGCGTGTGTGACTGTGTGTGTAAATCATCAATTCAGGGCAGGGAAAGTCTGTTTATTCATTCCGTGACCCACATATGCTCCCCAGAAAGGCCTCCTCAAAAGCCTTATTGTCCTCCACCTCCCTCTGCCTGTCCCTCTGTCCTCCCTTCCTCCTCCCCCTTTTGCCTCCCTTGCTCAATCACTCCCTCCGTCTCTCTCATGGGGTCTTTTTATAAGCCAGTCTTGACAGTCTCAGACGGTCTCCCCGCTGCTTTCTCGACTTCCTGAACTCTGCAGTAAAGTGAAACCATTGCTCGGGTGTGTGCACGGGCAACACACAGCAGCAGCGCGGGAAAGTGAGAAGCTGACGGCTGCAGTCGCTCAGCATCGGGGCTCTATTCCATCTTAATCAACCTGCTCAGAGCTGAGAGGTTCCCGTAAGAGCGCAGCATCTGAAGGAATGAGATGTTTGGAGAGGTTTCACCTCCAAACCTGAATCACAATCTGCTTTCTGTTTTTGGCAGTGATGAAAAAGGAACTCTGGTCCAAACAAATTCAAATAAGGACCAGAGGTTACAATGAATCAGACACAGACTAAGAAGTATTTATCTTTCATCCCAAATGGATCCAGTAAATATGTGCACAGGGCTGAGTTAAGTCCCAACACTGTCTGGTGTTCTCCAGACATCACTTACAACTGTTGTTTCTGCAAAATCAATGTATTCAGATTAATTCTGCATGCTCACATTCAGTGTAACTGAAAAACAAAATGCAGATAAACCAAAGAGTGAGTGCTGCTAATCAACACCAGTGCTCAAAGTGGGTTTATTACACATTATTTATTCACAAAGTTGCTATGATAAAATCCAAACGTATTCAAAGAAACTGGAAAATTATTTGGTTAATGGATCAACATGGATGGTCTTGCACACGACTCTGGTTTGAAACGATGCACGACCCACTGTATCTGCACTGTCCCGAGTTCTACAGCAGCAAGAAAAAGGTGTGAGCTCTTTGAAATTAGCTGATTTTCTAGAACAGTAACGTCAACAAAAGCTGATGGGAGTTCATAATTTGCACACCCGAAGCCCACTTCATGTCCACTTCATGAAATGAGTTTGAAAATGTGGTTTAGACGTACTCTGATTATTAGAAGACACTCAAACATTTTGAATGAGCTTTTCCTAAGAAGCATCTGCTTGTGTGAAACATGCCTTGCAAAAAGGAGATCTGTGACGACATACTAGTCAGATTATTTAATGTGTGAGCAGGAAAAGGGCATCATATCATCTCAGAGTTTGTAGGCAGTTTTCAGTCTGGAGTCTGACAAACTTTATAGAAACCCTGGCCACTTTTTCCAGCAGGGGCCCAGCATCGATGAAGGCACATCGCAGAATCCTCAACAAGGTAAAGAAGGACCCACGAGTGGCAGCTAAAGGCTTGAAGACGTCACTGGAACTGGCAAACTGTTCAGTAGTTTACCACATGTAAGGCACTGGGGAGGCAGGGTGTCAATAGCCGAATACCACAGAGGTGCGTGGAGCAGCTGCTCTTTAGGAAAACATTCGTGGGCCTGCCAAAGAGTTCCTTTTCAATCCACAGCCTTAATAGGAAAATGATTGAGGACTGATGAAACAACAGTTGGACATTTGGGTGAATATGTGTAATTCAGCACCAGTTCACAACAAATGTCAAGTCAATAACTTTACACAGAAAGCACTCTACATTTACAAAGTTAAAAATAATCCAGTTAGTTCCAAATTGTTCATTTCAGTTCAATAGAATTCAAAATATTTGATGCCAATTCACAAAAATAGTCTTGCTAATTTAACCCAACAGATTGCATCTAATCTTCACTTTGTTCAATCCCACAGACTAAACAAGCATGAGGCCACGGTGGAGACTGGGAGATGACTGGTTGGAGATCTGACATGACAGGGAAGATGGACAATAAAAATGACACATACAGTATATGCAGGAAGTGTACAAGTGTCATCAGTTCAAAGCTTTATCAAAGAAAGGTTTTAAAGCATATTTACAACTAGCTGTCTCTCGGCAGGGCAGCACGGTGGCTTCGTGGTCAGCACTGTTGCCTCACAGCAAGAAGGTTCCTGGTTCGAGCCTCCACAGGGTCCTTTCTGTGTGGAGTTTGCATGTTCTCCCCGTGCTTGCGTGGGTTCTCTCCGGGTACTCCGGCTTCCTCCCACAGTCCAAAGACATGCTTGATAGGTTAATTGGAGTTCCTGAATTGTCCCTGGGAGTGAGTGCGAGTGCTTGTTTGTCTGTGTGTGGCCCTGCGATGGACTGGCGACCTGTCCAGGGTGTACCCCTGCCTTTCGCCCGGTGTGAGCTGGGGTGGGCTCCAGCGGACCCCCGTGACCCTGAACAGGAAATAGCGGGTATAGACAATGGATGGATGGATCTTAGATCTATTTCAGTACTGCTCGGTCTTCTCACTCCTCACCCCTCGAAAATGAGATGGTACACGTCAAGGGGTTTATCCTAACAAACAAACTTATAATTAAAAAACATTGTAGCATATATATCGTTATAGTGTGCAGTTCTGCTACTTAAGGTCAAAGCTGAAGTATTTTAGGCGATCCACTTAAATTTATTTATTTTAAACAGGTTTTCAAAAATAGGCTTGGAAATAGATTCATAATATTATAATACAAATATTATGAATGAAAAGGTGTTTTTTTTTTAACTCTGTGATTGTAATTTTTTTGAGTACCTGTATCTGTGTTATAGGCATTTCCAATATTTATAACAACTTTTTTTTAAAGACCAGATAAGTAGGTGTGTTAAATGGTCCAAGAGTTCCTGATCCTGAAGTGAGCAAAGAGGCTGAAAAAGCAACTTCTGTCACTGAGAGAGACTTTATGTTAAGTTTACATGTTCTCCATGTGTCTCTGTAGGTACTCTGATGTCCTCCTACCCTAAAGACATGCAGCTTAACCCAAACCCCTAATTGTATGTATATGAGAAATTATAGATAGAGTAGGAGTAAATATAACAAAAATTCGGTCCATTAAATAAATCAATTAAGCTAATGTGTTATGTTGTAAAACAAGTCAATTGTAAGCTGCAGTACAGACATCAATTTTATTGTTGGAGGAGCAGAATATGAGAATTACAGTTCATTATACAATATTATGTATATATATATATATATATATATACACACACACACATATGTATGCATACATACATATATAGATAGAGAATATTTCTTCATGACTCTTTGTTCTATACTGATACATCAGTTTAATGATGAACAATCCAATAATATGAACAGCTTAATCAGGGGCTGGACAACACCCTTTGCTGTTTGTGTGCCAACAACCCTGCGTCCTGGAGCCAACATCCCTGCTGGGTGGAATACTCTTTAACTCACATTTCAGCTGCCTCAGGACTGAGGCTAGCTGTTAGCCGAGGCTAAGATAGCACCTAAAACATAAAAAAAAAGTATAATTATGATTACACATCATCTACATGCAAAAAGAGAACCTTCACTCAACCCTTCTATATTTGATTATATATTTATAATTATATTTATAATTTCCATATGTTTAAATGAATGTAAAGGAAATATATACTTATACAGTGTCATTTTAACTCTTCCTAAAGCAAACATCAAATTAATAAGAAAATCTAAGTTTGGTAAAACTGATAGTTCTTACACTTTCCAGTTTCCTCTTTTTCTTCTCATACTTCAGTTTGAGGTCAAAAGCCTTGATGGAAAATCATAAATTTATGGGCTACTTCATGAATTATTGACTTCATTACATTGTTTGTTTGTCTTTTTACTTTTGTATTTTTTCTTTCTTTTTCTCTTTTCATATTTAGGTCCTTGTTTGTTCTTGGACAAACTGGTTGATCAATTAGTCAGTCAAATTAAGTTTCCCACATGAGGCCTAGTCATACACAAAGTGTGAGTTCCTTCCATGTCAATACCAGTTTATACTTGTATATAAATTACATGTTTTAACCAACTGTTTTCTGGAGGGTATAGATAATACAGGTGTCTTTTTTTTATTTCTTTTTTATTTTTATTTGGAGGATCCTTTAATTGTGATGTGCAGCTGGTATAACCAACCAAAAAGGTATGGCAGGTACGCACAAGTACCTGACAGGTTTGAACTTCGAACAAAATCAATTTTATTTTGGATTTCACATTTGTGTTTGAATGTACCTTCCAGTACTTTGTTTGTAAGAGAATTTTCTGAGCTTTGATTTTGATGTTGGCAACAATATTCTCCTGTCTGGTAGCAACAAAACTGAAGGTTCACTGTTTTGTAAATTTATGAACATATGTATAGTTGAGCTCTCAACCCTTTCTAGAATGCAGGACACATACTGAGTAGACACAAAGAGTTTTGGTATACCAGTAAATAAATAAATAAAATAAAAGTATGCATACTAAACCCCATTATTTTTTATTTAAAAATGTTTTTCTTTGCAATGTTTATAAAGGCCAGATCTTAGAAAGATCTGTTTTGTTTTTTTTTTCTTCTGCAGTGGAACAAGGACATCTGTAACCACACCTGAATCATCCGCTATCTAAATGTAAGAGACTCACGGAACTTCTGGGAGACTTGGGACGTCTCTGTTCCTTTTCAGGAAAATGGTCTTTGGATAAACTAACAAAACGATATTAAACTCGAACAAGGAAATGTTGAAATTATGCTAAACTGAAACAAGGAAATATGATGTGTGTTTTATTCACAGTGTAAGAAATACCCAGCTTCTACGGGCATATGCATTGATCATAGGAAAACGACTTTTGGCACTGATGCTTCTGAACTAACTTGTCTTCCAGATGAACGTGCTCTAATGCATTTGTAATCAATGAAACACAAATGTACATATTTCAACATTTAATTTTTTACAGTGTAGGGCAGGGGTCTTCAATTCCAGTCATTGAGGGCCACTGCCCTGCATGTCTTAGATGTTTCTCAACCAGAACACACCTGATTCAAATGAAGGGATCAGCTTGTCATCAAGGTTTGCACAAGTCTGTTAATGAGTCATTCATTTAAATCAGGTGTGTTCTGGTTAGGAAACATCTAAGACCTGCAGGGCAGTGGCATCCAGTTGACAGGTACAGGTAAACTGGTCAGAAGATGGAAGGTTTGAGAGGAAACATCACCACAGCACCTGAAGAAGGAGAAGAGAGAGCGAGCATCAATGCTGCTGTTGGAGTTCTGGCAGAGAATTATTTTCATGATACTTATATTAAATATTGCAGATAAAATCAATCTGATAAATTAACCTTTCTACTTTATCCAAATGTTTATCATATATTAGTTTTGAAAAATAAAAAAAAACTTTTTATCAAATATTTTTTTCTTAAATCTCTCCTACTCTCTACAAAACACAATATTACAACTGTGGTTCTTTGTCTCCCCCTATAGGTGATGTAGGGTAAATCTAAACTTAGTTTCAGTTGCTCGTGTTCTTCTGTTTCTCTGTTTGTCTTCCGTCTTTACTTTTTTGATCATCGTGGTCTCATCTGCTGTTACTTCACTGTAACTGATTTAAACCAGGATGGAGAAGAAATTTACTCGTTCTGTTTTTTGGGGGGTTTTCTGACACCAGGAACAGAAACAATGAAACTGATGATTTAAACATTGTTAGATTTTGAAAGACGTGCAGGTGTATATTCAAAGAATATGAAGGTTCCAGTAATTAAACTGTAATCTGTTTTTTTTTTCTTTCTGTGCTTCAGTCATTTCTAATGTTTAACTTTACAGGTCATTCAAATATTCATGTTTCTGATATTCTTCACTTGAATTGTTCCTTTTCTTAGAAAAATTCAACTGTTCATCTCTGAACCAACAAACAGCTTTTTAACACCCTGAACTAAATAGTTTCACTGCTGTTTAGTTCTCTGGCAACTTTTTTTTAATCTACATTTAGAGTTTTAAAATTTAAATTTCAGTCAGAAAACATCTTTCTTTGTGTCTCTCTCAGGTCGAATATAAATTTCAACACAGTTTTATCTTTCTGAGCTTCTTTTTCACCTTCACCATTTAGCTCTGGAGCAAATTTCAGTCTTCAAAAGTCAAGAAACTAACAGAGTGTTGAACTGAGTTCTCCTGAACCATGAAGCAGAGCTTTAGCTCTCTGAGCTGTTCTCTGACAACATCAGCTCACCCAGAAACAGAATGATGTGATATTCCTTCTGATTTAATGAGTTTTGAAGGTCCAACAACCAAAGTTAAGCTGAAATCACATCAATGCTTCTTCAGCTTTGGAGTAGCTCAGACTGTTAGAGCGCTGGTTCACAGACCCGAAGAACTGAGTTCAAATCTTCATCATGATAAGGAGAAGACTGAGACAATGTGTTCTGGACACTTTTTGAAGTTCAAACCACAAAAGTATAAAGTTAAATGCGCTACGAGAGAAGCTCTGCTTGTCAAGGGTCTCGGTGGTG
>JBAMYA010109449.1:0-19489 GCA_037176975.1 Arrhamphus sclerolepis
CATTCCTCTTAATAAATAGTGGAACATATTTAAAATGATCATTTGCTCACTTATAGTCAAATACAGGACCATGTTTAGGTTTGCCTGATTCCGCCCACAGTTTAAAAGCCCTTCTGACCTCAGCATGAAGCTCTTTTGCATACTCATTGCATCCTGGCTCGGCTCTGTACTTTTTGAATTTATACAGTGACCTACTCGAGATAAGAAAGGATTCTACAACTTTCTACAGAGAGCACAACTCTGTGCCATGTTGCACATTTTTACAATTTATGTCAGAACATATCACTGCACTTTTTGGCGGAACAGTATTATTCAACAAGATTCCAGGCTGGATGCAGTGCAGTTTAAGATCATGCTCAGTCAGATTATCCCAATTTATTTTCCCTTCTTGCATGTCATTATTCATGGGCAAAGGGGCTGGTAAATTGCCCATATCTATAGACAAAAAAAAAGAAACATGAGCCGATGTTACAAATTCATAATTAATCCTGGTGGCATCTAAAGAGTCATGCACATCCTCAATGTAGATAGAGTGGTCTAACCACGATGTTGTGTGCCACGCTTCACTAATGTAAGTGTAGCTATCCACAGGCAAGAGGACTTTACTGGAGAGAATCAACTCATTACTGGAAAAACTGCTTTAAGTGATTGGCAAACGGAGATTTACAATCTGTCACGTCAGCATTTGTGGATGGATTGTCCTGGATATATGACACAACGCGCCTATTAAGATAGGATCATAGTTTGGTTTGAAAGCAAATCCATTCAAAGTTGTGAAGGAATTGTAAAAACAAATAAATAAAACGTGAAACTTTACAACTCTCCACCCCTTCAAGCATACTGGATTTTAAGAGACTTTAAAGTATTGTTTTCGGCTTTAGCTATTTTAGAGCAGTAATCTGAATTACATGATATTCACAAAAACACATATTCAGTATTATCAGCTGATAACTGGCAGATTAATTGCATAGAGTCTGTTTTGTGTATATATCTTTAGAAATGTGATGAAAGTGTCAAGAAACATGAAGAAAGAGAAGGATAGTCTTTTAAGACAGCTGGAGATATTAAGGTATGTTTAAATGGATGTTTTTTGCTACTTCAGTAAATTTTTTGTGTTTTGAAGATCAGTTTATTTTCTGATTAATTTGAAAGAACAAAACTGCACATCTAAAGCAATGGATGTAACATAAATGTGTTTAATTTGTTGTCATGATAAATGATTTAGGATATTTTCTCTGATAGACAGAGGAAAAAAATAATATCACAAAAGTGTATAGTCCTGACACATTTATTACATCATCTGATCTTGAATATTTTTATTAGTTTTACTAAAATTATTTATTGTCATTTTTAAATGACTTAAATTAAATTGTTTTCCACCTTCAATAAAAAATTCTGACAGCACTAATAAGTGGATGTATGTTATGTTTAAGTGGTGATGGAGTGTTCACATCAGAACAACATTTTTATATTTTCTGACTCTGGCCTGTTTGATATAGTTTCTCTTGTTTTTAATAATTTTAATTCCATAAAAAAAATTAGCCAGCATAAGAATGTCTAACCAAATTTCTCTTTCATCAGGGATATGAACAGGAAGCTGCGAGATGAAAAAGATGCTCAACAGTCACAGAAGAGGGTTAGTCACAGACATTCTGTCCTTCCACCTTCAACATTTGCCTATTACCTCAATGAAGACCTTTGTAGCCCATGGACACGGCAGGTCTACCCAACCTAAGCTAAGTCATGGAAAAGCTTATTGTTTTCCTCCATCCTTTGGACAATGATTAATTATATGAGAAGCTGCTAATATTAGGTAGTAGATTAAATATTGCAATGTTACAATGTTGATCTTGTTAGAATGTGGTCAGTGAAGTTATTAATTCTCCTGAAATAGTCATTTATTGTGTCCTGTGTCAACATGATGGTGAAAAAAATAGTGTGTCTGTCTTATTGTCTGAAGCAGCATTTATGCAGGTGAAGTAAAATGGGTCAGATTTGAAAAAAAATATTTTCTGAGAAAATTGATACAAAGCATTGTCACCTCTCACATGGGGTAATCAGGCAAATATTGTTGAATATAATGTTTAAAACTTTCTGGAGCACTACATAACAAATATATTTTGGATATGTCTCTTTTTTATGTCATAATTTATGAATAAACAAGTGTGTTGTAAAATATTGTGATGTTAAACTACTTTTGTAGCAGAATAAATGTAAAAAATGGTTTATCCTGCTTTTTAAGTTTTCACAGTCAGTAATCTTCATTGGTAAATTGGTTTGTATTGCTACAGAGAAGGCACTGGTATGTGATTTTTGTTTCTTGGGTCTGTATTTTAAAGCAGCAAAATTTATAATGCAACCCCAATTCTATAAGAAAAAAGTTGAGATGCGGCATAAAAGGTAAATAAAAACAGAATGCAATAATGTGCAAATCATACAAACCCAAATTTTATTCACATCGAACATAAAACAAATGATTTTAGCTGCAACACAACTCACAAGTTTTTAAATGGTCAATAAAATGTGGGACAAGGATGTTGTGGTCTGCTAAAACAAAAAAAAAACATCTGGAGGAGCATCTAGCAAGAAGTCGGTGACACTACTGTTTTATGAAAAAAGCATGTTCAAGTCTCTAAGTAAAGATACACAAAGGTTCGCCAGTCTATAAACTGTGCTGACAAATCAAACAATTTTAAAATAATATTCCTCAGTGTAAAATTGTGAAGACTTTAAGCATCTCATTATCTGCAGTACATTATATAAAAACATTCTGAGAATCTGGAAGAATTTCTGTATGTGGGGTCAGAAATCAGTACTGGATACCTGTAATCTTCAGGACAAAAGTGTTTTGTTTTTGTTTTCTTAATCCATGCTGAGTTCAAAAGCCTACATCTTTGATGGTATGGAGGTGCACTGATCCCTATAGAATATGCAGCTTTCACAACTGGAAATGAAACATCAGTGCTAAAAGGTCAATACAGGTTCTGGAGTAACATATACTCTTATCCAGACAACAACCTTTCCAATGAAGGTCTTGCATGTTTCAGCAAGACTATGCTAAATGGTATTCTGTTTTTATTTAAATTTTACACAGGAAACACACTTTTTTTTTTTTTGCCATCACTCATGTACTCCATAGTATCTACTCCAAGTATAAAACCTTAATGCTACGAATGTCTTTTGCCTCAATTCCCACAAAACCCTTTTAGAGTCCAAATGTTACAAAGCCTTTGCAGAAGAGAGGGTCAGTCATAGGTAACTACTTACTGCAAGACAAGTCAGTGAAAAGGTTTGTATCATTAAAATTATACATTTATGGAGGGCGCCCTTACCTCATCCTCGTACCATATCCCTGGTCCTACTGGTGCACTGAAGTTGTACTGGCTGGTGCTATTGCTCAGTTCTGAGCTGGTTCGCTTTCTGATGGCTTTGGGTTGTGGTGGGCTTGTTGCACTGATGGTTCTTATGTTTGTGTGGGGCTGGCCAGTCTGGATGGTTTCCTGAGAGGAAATCCAGTGCACTGGTGGTGGTCTTCTGCATGACCCTGATCCAATAAACCGGCACCATCTGTGATGTAGCCTGTAGTACTGGTAGCAGTTGCTGGTTGAAGCCAAGCAAGTGTTAGAGGTCAACATCACTGCTTTATGTCAGGCTTCTGGGCATTCTACACACAGCACAACCGTTACTGTCTTGTGTCTTAGTCTGTCGTATCCTTTCATGCTTCACTGTTTGTCCTCTCTGTCAGAATCAGGGTTTTGGGTGTTAAATATGTAAAATATGTTAGATCAGACTGTCAAAGAGAGCTGGTGAAAGACACATTCATTCTCACCTATGCACAGAAAAACTAATATTTTCTGCAATATTGAATTGCATATATACTGTATATGACTTTTTTAAGGACTTTCATAAACACATATATGCATATGCCAACAGTTGTTAAAGATTTTTTAAAAACTTCATACGTTCACCATTTTCGCAGTAATATCACAGATGACCAACAATAGCCACTAATTTTCTTTTGTATTCACCGATTCTAAAGACTGCTGAGCTCTTCTGACGAGCTGGAGCTGGACAAAAAGAAAGAGGTGACAGATTCATCCAAGACACACCAACCATCATGTAGAGTCAGGGCTGACAATGTTGAACAGAAGCAAACTCAGGTAGGAAAAATAACAAATCTATAAATTTGCACAACTTATCCCCAAACAGACTAATACACATGTGCAGCATTACAAGACAGTAATTATCACAGCAGCATATAAATTGAAATAAGTATTTGTCAAACAAATGGCAGCTCTTGAAGGCAAAAAAGAAAATCTTAAAATACTAGACTCGATATGACATTTGGTCCCTTTTACCCGAATTTTAGAGCAAATCTGTCAGACCTCAACGAGTGTTCAAGGTGGTATTTCTTGGTAACTCGGGGGTTGGTAAGAGCTCCTTCATCCAGCACTACTGCACAGGTCGCTTCCACAATAAACTGAGTTCCACTGCTGGTAAGCATTTCTTTAATATCACACTGTCACAATTGTTGACACGTTTATCGGTGTCTTTACAGCTAAACTCATATACAGAACTCTAAAAGTGCAGAAACACAGCACAGCTTTGATTTAACTTAACTTTATTTACATGCAGTATTGCCATGGATTACCAACAAAAAGAAAAACATAATTGATCTATTCCTCTTTAAAAGAGCTACCTTAATTTTTGGCTCTTATGCATCTTTTTTTAAGCCCAATAGCTATTGCAAGACCCAGATTTTGCATGGATTTTTAAGAGCCTTGACTTTTTGTTTACTTTTGTTTTAATTTCTCCTGGCTTTTTGAGATGAATAGAATGTGAAACATTAAAAAAAAAAAACTCACTATTGTCTTTGAAGACCATGTAGTTTTTGAGAGTGACAAAAATTGTGCTTCCATATAGACAATAGTTATATGTTATAATATTCCATTGTACAATCACTCTGGGCCAAGTGCAAGACAGTTTAAATGCCACAACTGTGGAAAAACAAAATTGCAGCACAAAAAGCATCACATAACAAGACAATCCCCATTATGCTAAACAACACTTGAGGTGCCTGGGCGGCAGGTTTGGTCCATAATTAGTTATTAGAATGAATTAAGGTACACCTAAGCTGTTATGGGGGTCTCCTGAAGTCTGTTTCAGCTCTCTTCAGGTGAAAGGCATTGTACACGTTTATAGCCTAATGCATAATTTTAGCCAGTGAGGGCTGAAACTCCCCAAAGTAACTTCCTTATTTCCCAAAACTGTGAACTGTATCTATAAACTTTCAAAAGGTCAACACAGTGCTTCTCCATACTAACTGGAATGGGTTTTAGTGGTACATAAGTGGAAATATCCCTGCTTATAATAACCAAAATGAACCAAACTGTATTCTCTTGACACTGTTAGTTCTCCCTCATATGTTTTGAATTATCATCAAAGACTACTTTGAAAATGTTTCCACAATTTGAAAGCTCTCATGCATGACTTTGTCACTATCACATGTTATGGATTTACAGTATAAAGGCATTGGACCTGAACATTCTAACCTGTGTGTAAGGCATTCAAGACATCAAGATGGTGCTTAAAAATTAAGCTGAAGTAATGAGACATAAAACTGTTAGCTAGAGGCATTGTGTTTGTGCAGAAGGTAATGAGTTTCATTGTCTGTTGTAACAGCACAAGAGAGCACACTCTTGGCACTCATGCAGGTTGTTTTCCTCAGCCTCAAACTGAACTAAAGCAGAAGCTCATCAGTTGGTTACCTTAGTCTTCTGTTATTACTCTTTATTAAGACATTTCTTTTTTTGACAGAAAAATATCTTTTCACAATTGGTCATCATGGTTAATATATAGTGTGTTTGCTATTATGAGACAACACAAAAAATATCTGAAAATGTGGACAACAAACCTAAACATACATTATCACCAAAATGGTATGTCCTCATATAAGGACACAGGACTGTAGTGATTTAACAGCTTCAAAAGTCTGGCAAAACAGACAATATTCCTGTGCTGTCTTAATTTTTTTTTTTCCAAGAAATTATCTATCAGTGATGTTGTGGCCATCTCAGTCATGTGACGCTTGACCAAAGGTTTTGCATAATTTAGTCAGCAACTATGCAGCTGCACTGAAAATGTCTTCACACTGTACAGGAAGAGACGGTAGCAGATGGAAGGTTAGGAGCATGAAAAAGTCTCTGCCAGGATACTCAGTTAACAGAACTGTGATCAAAGCCAAGGGTGGTTATTTTTGAGGAAAGTAAAATGGAACTTGATGTTAACATGGTTTGTGGACTACACAACTGGTGTTTTGCATTTCAAAACAGTTTTTTATACCAATGAAACTTAAATCACAGCTGTGCTGTAATCCAGAAACATTAGAAGCATATTTGTAGCTTTGGATGGTATGAAGTCAAATGTGAAACTATTGCAATTTTCAGGTATAGATTTCCAGATGAAGACTTTAACTCTGAACTCCACCACTATCATCCTGCAGCTCTGGGACACTGCAGGCCAGGAGAGGTCAGATATGAGGCTCTGAGATGTAAAATCTCACATCAAATAATAAATTATACGCTTATTTATTCTTTGCTTAGAAACCATATTTAACATTTTGTGTCTGTCACAGTTGATCTTTTTACTGATGTTGCAAACAGGTATCGCAGCCTCACTGAGCAATACTTCCGAAAGGCAGATGGCATTCTTGCCATGTATGATGTAACGCAACCTGCCTCCTTCATTGCGGTAAGAGGATGGATCGACTCTGTCAAGGTGAGTTGCTGGAGTTATCATGGATGGACAGATGTAAAAACATGCAAACTAATCATTTGAATGCACATGCAGGCTGTTGAGGAAAAAGGTGTGGTAGGAATCCCAGTAGACACAAGTGACATCTTAATGATGTCTCAGTTTGAAAGTGCATTTTAATATTGCTCCCTATTTGAGCTAAGAGTGTGACATTCATCCTGATCGCTTTGTCAAAGGTACCAAGGTGTGTACTTTAACCAGTAGTGTGTATATCCCAGGAGAAGACGTGTGAAGGTACTGTACTGATGCTGTTGGGGAACAAAGTGGACTTAACAGACAATAACAGAAGAGAAGTGACAACTGCAGAGGGTCAGAAGCTGGCAGAGGTGAGGTGCATTTGAATATTCAAACAATATTTTGAAGTGATATAAGATAAAGAAAAATCTTTTTTGTTTGCATAAAACAATTCTCCCCTTTTTAATTTAGCAGTACCAGGCTTTGTTTCACGAGTGCAGTGCGAAGACTGGACATAACATGGATGAGCTGATGACTCACCTGGCTGGGTATGGCTTATAATTATGATTTTATTTAATTTGTTTATCTATTTTAACTGCAGGGCCTTTCACATCATCTTGACCCTGCATACTTTAATTTTTTTTTTATTGTTGTTGATTATAGCCCAACACAGGTGACATTTTTTAATGTAGTGGCAGCTAAACAACAGTCAGTTTTTGTAAATTTTTGATATGTGTTAATTCAACTATGTAAAGTGAAATAAACAGTTTTTTTTTTTTTTTTTGATAAATTACTTAAATCATTAATTGTCATCATTTTGGATATGTTTACTATTAATGAACTAAGTTAAATTACTTTACTGATTAGAACTGAGGTGCTTCTCAATTAAAAATAACATTAATTAACATACTTTTTTTTTTTATTGTTTTCTTCATTTTAGGATGTTGCTTACCAAGGATGATCAACAATGTGAAGATGCTGTTTTGCTGACAGATGACACTGCAGAAAGAGGGTGCTGTATCTGTATTAAAAATTAGATTAATTGCCAGTCCTTGGTTTGGCACAATATAACATGCTGGTGTTGCTCATTTTATCACAAAAACATTGCCAGTGTTCTGTGAACAACTTTAATAAATAATATATGGAATGTTTGTCTATGTCACATTGTTATTCATTATAATAAAGAACAAAACATATGGATGACTTCTTGCTTTTTTGACATTACCAGCAAAAGTTAAGTGTTCCGCATCATTGTTTTAATATCAGTAGAGCTGATGTGGAAAAAGAACCAGATGGGGGCAGACAAGTACTGTCTGTAGATTGTGGAGGGGTGAGCTGCCTGTTGAGCCAAAAGAAGACAGACGCTCAGACGCTTGTGCAGGAGGTTCGGGTCTGTCAACTGAGAATTTACGCTGTTGTATTTCACCTTCAAAGACAGTGGAACAGTGACACTGGGATTAGTGGGATCTGAGAAAACATTAACCTGACCATCATCATTCTTTAGAGGTCCACCAACTAAAATCAGGTAAGAGTGCTTTGGCTTCTGCAAAGAGCAAGAGTTTACTTTTTCTTTTTTTCTTTTTTTTCCTCTTATGACATGATAGGTTAAAAATAACTCAATAAGACCGTTGGGGCTGTTGTGGTTTTCAGCCACATTTACATACAGATAAATTTGTATAATACTTTAAATTTCTAAATATGTTGTGTTTTTTCCCCTCCCTGTCATATTTGTTTCTAAAAAATTAAACTCTCATTCTTCCCAGATGCTCAGTTTCAAAATCTCTCTCAAACAGATGCAGAGAACATTTCAGTTTGGAGTAGAAACAAAATCATGAAATAAAAAGGGGAAACGAGTCAAAAGTATATCACTGCAGAGTTAAAGGCTCAGCTTAAGTTACTAAGGTGGGGGACATACATCTGTCTGCTGGGTGACATGTGACACAAGTCGTTAAGCATGTTTTCCCCACAACATATTTGATTTCATCTGTGAGCTCTCAACTTGATACCAGTTTAAAATAAAACATGTTTCATTTACAATCCACACTCAAAAGTAATGGACCCTCAACATAAAGGCTGTTAGAGAAACCCATTTATGCTGCATCTGTGTTTGAACCCCACCCTCTATAACACCTCTCTTGCACCAAACATGGAAGTAAAGCAGACTGAAAGAGGAAATTCAGCTAGTGCAGTTAACTAGATTTAATCAGACACATCACTCCTGTATTACACATATATACAAGCAGAAGTGAATCTGCTAATAATCGAACGTACAACATGTTGGAGCATCTTGTGTTAAATCTCCTCAGATGGCTCTTTAATATTTGGTGATCTTTTCTGTGCTTCAACATGTTATAGACTAATAACACATCTTATTTTCCAGAATGGTAGCTCGAGGTGAAAAAACACACAGCTGTGGGACAATTTGTCTCAAATATCTACTTTTTCTGTTCAACATTCTTTTCTGGGTAAGTTCACAGGGAAGCATGACAACTTTTACAGCATTAAAAATGTCAGGGGCTCTACTGAAATGTTGTGATCAAGAATAAAACTTAATCTAAAAGTCGCATAAATTGCTGGTTTTTCACAACATTGTCGATGTAAATACTATCATTCTGGTATAACATTTTTCATTTCTTTCAGTAGTGAGTCAGCTAAATTCACAAAACACAATCTAACTTTCATTTCCTTTCAGCTTTAAGGATATAAAAATTAGATTTTGTACAGTCATAAATATGCAGTTAGAGACTTAATGTGCATCACATGATAATGTCTCCTGAGATTCAAGTCAGTAAATAAGGCGTTGTCTTGTTTGCGTTGTTATCATGTTTTAGTAGCACTGTTATAATGTGCTGCATTGATGATGTGAGCATGGGGTTTGTTGTGTCAGCTGGCAGGAGGAGCTGTGTTGGCGGTGGGAGTGTGGACTCTTGTGGAAAAGAGCGACTACATCAGTTTATTGAACTCCAGTTTTTACTCGGCCTCGGCTTACATCCTGATAGCTGCTGGACTCATTGTGATAGTGACCGGGATAATCGGATGCTGTGCCACTCTGAAGGAGATGAGAAGTCTTTTAATTGTGGTAAGGTGATCTGTTTCAGTGAAAAAAAAACAAACAACTGCCCATAAAGAAGAAAAAAACCCAACATTCTTTGCGGTGTTTCCGGTGTTTTGCTTCACTCTCACAAAGGCCATTTATCTATGTCAAATCAGAAACAGAGACACCTTAAGTTCCTGTTTATACTCACGTCCACGAGTCTGAGTGGTGTATTGAAAATTAATCCTTGGTGACCTTCTGTCTCGTCTGCCTGTATTCAGTGCAGAGCAATACGTCAGACGTGCCTGTCAGATAGAACAGACAAAGTCATGCAGTGTGTGCCTTTAGCAGTTTAGATTTAGAGTGCAGCTCATGCCAGAGGAATGAGGGGTAACACAAGCGGTTGCTCAGAGTGAAAAGAGTGAGATAGAGGAAGGCAGTCCAAGTCGACAGCAAAAGTGCAATTACAGTAACTCTATGACATTGTCTTTTTCCATATTTTCCCGCATAACATTAGTAATGAATGAAGTGTTTCCTTTCCTTCAGTTTAGTCCTTAGGAGTATCACTTGTGTTGGTTTTGTTAATATGCAGAAATATGTTCACCACTGTTATAGACTTTCATTCAGTTCATATTTTATGACAGAAATGCACTGAAACTCAATAAGACAAAAAAAGTATTTTTTTCTTTTAAATTTTATAAATGAAGATTGTTCAAATCTGTTTATTCAATGTTTTTCCTCCACAGTATTTGGTTCTGTTGCTCTGCATTTTCCTGCTGGAACTCATTGCTGGCCTACTGGCTTACATTAAGTACCAAGAGGTAAGGTGTCCTAACTTCTTTTTACATATACATTTAATAATTGATTTTTAATGTGGCTGAACATAATTTTTGATATAAAATATTAAAAACACATTTTGTTGGGAGGAATGGGTTGAAGGATTATGCCAATGTAGCTCCTTTTATTAACTTTCTTTCTGCTTGCATTTTGTGCATTTCTCATCATGTTATTACAAATTATCCATTATTTTCAAACTTCTAACACCCACATAATGTATTCTGTTATGTTAACTAAATCTGCTTTGCACGTCTTTCTGTGCATGTTTTCCTTTGTTCTGTTTGTCCATCCTTCTCACATTGCTCTTTCTTCTCCCTTTTCTGAATCCAGTGTTTCCCTTTCTGCAACCAGGTAATCTCCTGTCATGAGTTTCTATTTCACGCCTGTTCCTCTAACAAGCTCATACATATAGTTTGTCTTTTCACTTCCACAACAGAAGCTATTTTTATTAGTTTAAGTTCATGTGGGGAATGCTCTTGTGAATCAGGGACTGAGGATAGGGAATCTGTGCTCATATATTGTCAGCTATGTGAGGGCATTTTTCAGGTAGACTGGAATGTTACAGAGGAGGAAGGAAACTTGACCAGGAGCTATTTTTATTAAAGTGAGATCTGCCAGTGTCAGATTTTTTTTTCCTTACACTAAAGTTCTTCTCCTGACTCACAGCTGGATGGCGAGCTCAGACAGAATTTGAAGGGCACGATGCAGCAGAAATACCAGCAGCCAGGAGAAGAGAGCATCACGCAGGCTGTAGACAAACTTCAACAGGAGGTATGAACAGTGTGTGGACCGCAGAAATTACTCAAATGAAAACAAAAAATATCACTATGACTTGGGGAGGAAGTCATGGGGGCAACTTGGATTTAAAGAGTCTCCTCCAGCCTTTTTGTTTTTTATATTATTAAAGACAAAAATGCGGTATTGGTCACATTTTTTTTTTCACTTTCCCCTTTCCTCTCAGTTTAAGTGTTGTGGGAGTCACAACTCCTCAGACTGGAGAGACAGTGTGTTCATTAGGGCAGCAGAGAATGGGCAGCTTGTTCCTGACAGCTGTTGTAAAACTCCCGGTGAACTCTGTGGACACAGGGACCATCCCTCTAATATCTACAAGGTAGAGGTAGGAAGAGCTCTCTATTGGCTCTGCGTGGCTGAAAGTTACAGTTTTGCAAAATTATCATTTATCTCCCTTTCTTGTGCTTCCAGGGAGGTTGTATCATGAAATTAGAGGAGTTCATCCAGAGTCAGTTATATATTCTTGGGGCAATAGGCATTGGAATTGCATTTCTACAGGTAAAACATTTATCAATGCAAAAACAAAACAGTATGAA
This sequence comes from Arrhamphus sclerolepis, assembly GCA_037176975.1. Taxonomy (NCBI): domain Eukaryota; kingdom Metazoa; phylum Chordata; class Actinopteri; order Beloniformes; family Hemiramphidae; genus Arrhamphus; species Arrhamphus sclerolepis. The sequence continues at coordinate 11,968 of JBAMYA010109449.1, forward strand.
TATTTGTTTTACTGCAGTGAAAAAAATGTGACAAGATCATCTGAGTGCATTGTGTATGAGTGCATAACTAACACATTCCTTGTTTCTACTTTATTTCAGCTTGTAGGAATGATGTTCACATGCTGCCTATATCGAAACCTGAATGAAGATTCATACTGATTTTGGACTCTAATGTTTTTCTTGTCCAAAGTGTACAGCCCCAAATAATTCCACAACCCAATGATGCTGTGAAGTAATTTCTTCAAGTTAGGAAATCATAGTATTCCAAAGTCAAACGCCAGGGATATTATAATGCTGCTGGGCGGCACTGTAAAATGAAATTACTTGCACATATATCTTCAATTTTGTAATAAACAAGATGATGTGTAGATGAGGGCAGCATGGCTACATGGCAGTTTGCACTGTTGCTGCACAGCAAGAAGGTTCCCGGTTTGCATCCCAGCAGGGATGTGTGGAGTTTGCCTGGGTTCTCTCCAGGTACTGAGGCTTCCTCCCACAGTCCAAAGATATGCGTGTCAGGTTAATTGGTGACTCTAAATCATCTGGCAGTGTGTGCGTGCTTGTTTGTCTACATGTGGCCCTGCAGTGGACTGGCAACCCCTGCCCGCCACCCACAGAGAGAGCTGAGATAGGCTCCTGCAGATCCCTATGACTCTGCACAGGAATAAATGGGTATTGATAATGGATAGCTGTGCATATGAGCATTCAACAAAAAGTTTTGACATGCTTTTTTGGTCAGTGTTGGTGTTATTTTTTTTTTAAGAGTTCATGAAATATCTCTGAAAATAAATTTCGATATTATGTATATATACATATACACATATATATATATATATACACACACACACACACACACATATATATATATATATATATATATATATACACATACACACACACACATGCGCGCGAATATATGTTTGCTGGTTAGGGTGCAAATAAAAGACATTAATGAATTTCGAAAAAATTTGCATTTCCTTTGAGCTTTTATTCTGAAAAGACTTAAGCGGATCTTGTGGTCAGCTGATAATACTTCCTCTTTGTATTGTTTTACAATCATTTTCTTGTTCATTTCAAGCAAAAATTAATGAAATGTCGGCAAAACCAACCTGTTTAATAGTTGCAAGTGCTTCTCCTCAAGGTAGGTCCCTTGACATTATTATTTATCTTTTTATAAACAGCCTAGTTGTTTTTAATTCATCATCATTCTTAGGTCTGTTAACAGCTAGCTTAAGTCAGTTGTTTTCTGTCGTATTTTTTATTTACCTTCTCTCAACCATTTAATGTGTTTCGTTCATTCAGGGGTGTCGGCGAAGTCTTTTCTTCAATGCTTCAGTCTTTGTAGCACAGCGTTTAATCTCCAGACTGCCACGCCGGGAGTAAGACGTATTCATTTTCAACACCTGTGACTTCACGTTATTTCGTAGTTAGATCAGTAGCGGTGTCCATGGCAACCGTAATCGGAGAGGGGGAAAAAAAATCTTAAAATGCTTTTTCTTCTTCTTTATAACTCATTCTGTTAAAAGTGCAATTGGCTTGACTTAATATTTTCATCTCGGTTAAAAGAATAATAAGGTTTAAAAAAAAAACAAAAAAAACTTCCTTTTCAGAAGTTGAGTGCTGGGCAGAAGAACTCTATTTTACAAAATTAACTTTTATAAGCAATATCCTCCAAATTTAGGGTCATAATGATGTTCTCAAAGAGCAGTATTAGTTTACAGCAACCTGAATTGAAAATGTTTATCAGTGGTATAACCAGCAACTGTTTAATTTTTGAAGAATATCAAATTATTTTGGTCAGTGCTGGGATCTGGTTGCAGCATTTTGTTGTTTCTCCCACTGTAATTGCAACAGTCTGACTTCAGTGTTGCATCTGTGTTTCTTTGGATTGCAGGGAAAGCCAATAGACTTTGCAGGAATTGATGAAAGCACAGCTAGATGGGTGCAGGACTTCAATGTGAAATCCTACGCAACACCTGCCAAACTTGAATCCATAGATGGTGAGAATATCCGTTTCACTTTCATTTAGTTGTTTCCATGTTTCTGCTTGTTGAACTTGGACATGACGATCTTTCTAAGGTGCCAGATACCAGGCCCTGCTCATCCCAGACTGCCCTGGAGCCCTGAACGACCTTGTGCACAGTGGTTCAATGCACCGCATTCTCACACAATTCATCTCTCAGCAAAGTAAGTTCAGGGCATGTTTTAAAATCCTTGTCTTTTGTTTAAAAATGTAATTTTGATTTGTCCTCTTTGCAGAGCCTGTGTGTGCTGTGGGACAGGGAGTGTCAGCACTGTGTTGTGCCACTGAAGGGCAGAAGTGGATTTTCAGTGGATACAGCTTAACAGGGGTTAGTGTTCTTTAAGTCTACAGTTACAATATAACTCATGATATTTAGGAGTTAGTAGTTACTCAACACTGACTCTTTATTTCTTTAAAGCCATCAGTGTTTGAACTGGTGCGGAAGCCTGACTTTGCCAACCTGCCGCTGATCGTAGAGGACTTTGTAAAAGACAGCAGTGGATCGTATACAGGTGAGCTGACCTATAGCCACAGAGTGAATACATAATCATTGTTTCTAAAAATCGTCTTATGTTTATCTTTTTACAGCAAGTCAAGAAGATGCTGTGCACATAATCGTAGACAGACACCTAATAACTGGACAGAATATGCAGTCAACAACACTTGCTGTAAATAATCTAATCCTGCTTTGTAATGCTAAATAAAGGTTTCATGTCTGTGTCAATGTAATTAAACATTTATCTTGAACAAATGATGTTGCGTCAGGTATGTGGCAAAGCTGCAAACATGACCTAATCACAAATACAGATCAGCAATGTTATATTAAAATAAAAGCCACATAATTTACTCTCTTGATAATTATCAGAATGTCTTGATGGCAGATAAATCCTTTAAGCAAATGCAGATGGATCCAAGAGCAGTGATGAGTTCTGTTGTTGGACAAAGATTCTGCAGAACACAAATAGTTATGGGCATATAAGAACAGGCCTCTACAGTTAAGGTCATGCATGTTTTGTTGTAGAATCCAGATTTGTTGCTGCGTTTTGAACAACACAAACCACATCATCAGCGGAAAATAAAGTGTAGTGAAATTTCAGGAGCTTCATCGTGTTGCTTCAAGTACCTTTTGGGTCAACATTCAAAGAGAAGATTTCTCAACACTTTCATGACCCTCAAACAAGTTGAGTATTAACTAAATCCTGCCAATGCTTCATTTCAGAGTTCAAAGAAGGGGGAACCTACATATGGCAAAAATGTCAATGAAGAGACAAATTCATGTGGTGTCTTCAAAGAAGTCCAGAACTCATAGGAGGTCATAGAAATAGTCCAGTCCTTGTCCCAGTTCCCATAAGGATATTCCTGTTCCAAGTTCAGTTGCTAGAGAAATCCTCAGGTAAATGGACTGAAAAAAATAGAATATTATTCATCTGCCCAGTTACTGTGAACATAATTATGAATAACATAAAAATCTTTTTTTTTTTACCTTCAAAGATGGATAATACACCACATGCTTGAAAGCATTGTTTCTAAATATGAAAGGGAGAGAAAAAACAAGATATTTACAGTTAGAGTTTTAGGAATGTGGTATCTTAAGCCATATTTTGCTTATTTAATGCATTAATAAATCAGTACCTCTTATAACTGAAATAATGCTCTGCAGAGTTTTCATCCCAGAGAATTTTGGGTCTGTGTTCTCGCAAAATCTCAATATACCTACAGGAAATGAAAGTATTAAATATCAGACTGTGGTGTGGTTACATTGTTGGTAAGTTTTCACAAAGAGAAACAGCTTCTGGAGTAAAAGAAAAATGAGGGACATGTCTTCCAGCTTCCCATGATGTGATACTTTATTTTTACTGCTTTATTTCTGTCGATGCATGACGCAAGTTATCAGAAGTATTCTGCCCTCAAAAGTTACACGGCAGGAAATAAATGTCATTTTGTGGTTTGGAAGCTTCCTTCTGCAACTGTTAGCTTGCAGTGTATTGTCTAAATGCAAAAGATGACCTGACAGGAACTCTACAGAAGTCTGGAATCACATATATTTGGAGATGCACAATAATTCTCTGGATCTGTGGCATCAAAAAGTGTTTGATTGCTAAAAATTGTGCACAGTTTTCCACCAGTAGTCACAGTTTTATCTTACCTTCCACCCAGGACTGGCTCTGCTGCCTGGTTTGCAAAATCAAGGCCATACAAATTGAGTCCCAGCAGGATCTTTTGCCTCCACTGAGTGTTCGGTGCAAGCTGAAGAACACAGTCTCTGACCCAGGACAGGGGGGCACTTGGGCCTGGACTGTTAAAATTATTAAAGAGAAAAAAAAAAAAAAAGCATGGCACTCAGAAGATTTTCCTCATCGATGCTGTAATTTTTCTTGGAAGTTTTCTTTCAACATTTCCTGCATCAACTACAAGAAGATTACTTGTGTTTTAGCACTTGCCTGCCGCCAGTGGTGTAGTCATATGTCATGAGGCTGAATCCATCAACGACAGGAGCCAGCTGCTCAAACTCCTCCCTGCCAAACATCCCTGGCTCCCATGCACTGGTCATCAAAAAAAAAAAAAAAGAAAAACAAAAGCACTCAAAAGGCTAGTGATTTATTTACAAATTCATCATTGCTGAATGCAAAAATCACCTCGTCACAGCTGGTGGAATAACAAGAATGCAGTCCAATCTTTTAGATTTCAAAGTCTCACAGATGTGTTTCACTAAATGAACCAGCTCCCTAAATGTGAAAGAGATTATGCACATTTCATAATTAATAATCAAAGAACAAATGGAAGAGTTTCCAATGTTTCTCAACAGAGTAACTCACTTCCGTTTGTTACCTCCCAGCTGGCTCCAAAGCTCCAATGTAAATCCATCAAAACCTTCGGTCTGAAAGTCCACAACAATCACATCAGTTGAAAATGATACGCCTGATAATTAAAAGGGAATTAAAGAAAGATGCACCGCTTAATTACCTTTGCAACATCCACCAGCTCGTTTGCCAGCTCTTCAATTTCATCCTCACTCCCCAACACATTCATGTAGTCATGGTAGGACCAGCCATCAAATAACAGCCGTGGCACTAAGAATTAAGCAAATCAACAAAATAATAAACGTTGACATTGCACTGACCCACACTGACAGATGATCACGAGGAGGACATCTGCTCACCCATCCTGACTTTTTTGTTTGACTTGCGTACAGCTTTGACCCATCCTAGAAAGAAAGGGAGGGGGGATTAAAAAATAAAATCACATATTGTTTATCACAAGAGGTTTCCAATTTGACTGTCAATGGTGTGGCTCATCTACCAGGATCATGATCGTGGAGTCCTGTAACGTCAAAGGTTTCTGGTCCCCGTCGGTGGAGCTGAAGCCACACTGGAGACACTGACGTTAGTTTGGAGCCAAACGTCTTGGCAATGTCATAACCATGACCATTCCACTGCATAGTGGAGAAAAATAAAGATATTAGACCAAGATTGCCATTAAGGTTCACATATTAAAACTGGTCTAAAAGATGTGCTGGATATTGCTGTCCAAGTGTAATCATCTTGAAGGAAAGATGATTACACATGGACAGTTACTTAATTTCACCCTCAACTATATCATTTTGTATCACCTTCTAAAGCAACACCATTGAATTAAATATTAAAAGGGACCTTTGATATGAAAGACTGTATCCTTTATGCAAGACAAAGATAAAACAGCCAAATAAAGTAGGTGAATTTCAGACTTACAGGTGTAACATATCCAAGCACGGGTCCTTGAAATGTCTTCTTGATATGAGCGCAGTACCTCTTTTCCTCCTTCACTATGTCTTTCCAGAGGATGTCTGATACAACAAGTTTTCGGTCTTGCACAGACAGCTCAGAGGGGGATGTCTACACAGATAAATACGGGGGGGGGGACACGTTAAATGAGCACTTCACTTGTGGTGACCTGAGAGCAGGTACAGCTCATGTCAACTCACAGGCTGAGAGCAGCTGTTACTAACCTCTGCTTCAGCTTTAAACGACTTCTTTGCATCCGTTTTTGAAAGAGTGGCCCCGACAAGCCAGCAGCACAAGATAACATGCAGCAACAGCACCGTCGTTTTCATTTCCATTTAAAATAGAAAGAAAAGTAGAAAAAATATGTGCAGTAAATCTCTAGTTTGCAGCGCTATTGCGTTCCTTCCAGGCTGACTGAGATGCGTCAGTTCAAAAAACAGCATATCCTCCACATGAACTCTGAAGTCAAACGGCTAATCATTTAGCCTGAATCTACGATAAATCTCAGTGAGTAACGTCAGTGAATAATGGCTATTAAACTGACAACTTAGCTCAACGTGTACCTGAAGCGTCAAACAAGCCGATGAACTTCCGCCTTTGGTGTTTTTTCAAAACAAAAGCTGCAATTGAGCGAGGGGCGGAGTCCTCCCAGCAGATAGGTGGCAGTGTGGCGCACTAGGAACCGGAAAACAAACGAACCCGTTCGTGTAATATGTTGCAGTGCAACTGAATATAATATTTGGATATTTAAACAGCTTTAAGTTGACTCTTTATGTTCTCTGCTCTTTCATGAACATTTCAGATATCTGTTTGGTGAGTGTCGTTACGATGCAGTGTTTCATTTAAAGTTTGTCTCCATGAACTTTTGTTAACGATTTTAATGTTGTACGTTATTTATTTTTCTCATGTAGTCTCGAAGTGAACTGGAAGAGATTCTTATCAAATAATAATAATAATAATGATAATAACATGACATGATGTGTAACACAATATAACACCAAGCTGAACGAGTGCTTTGGGTTTAATGCACTGAAACTGATCTATTTAGATCAGTATTAGTATGCTCATTTGATTTAAAAGCTAAAAGTGGTTCAGTGATGACTCGTGTAAGTAGAGTTTGCTGTTGATACTTCAAATATCTAAAATCAAAGGAGACAGCTCGTTTTTTACTTGAAAATATGAAGGGTAAAATATTTCGATATTAACAGAGTAACCTTTTTTGGTAGGACTTTAAACCTCACTAAGTAGTTACTTTTCTTTCACACTATGAGTAGTCGAAAATGTAACATTTAAATATGTGAATGATAGACTATCTACACATTAATGTGGTTCATCTATATGAAGGCATAAAATAAAATGATAAATAAATCAAATGGCCAGAGTGGTTTTAACATGATTACATTAAGTTATAATTTGGGTGTTTTTATTGAGCGATCACAGAAGCTTAGAAAACAATATTAAATAACTATCTATGCATTAAGTACCTTAATTCTGTATGTCTTGTGCTGGACGTATAAATTTATTTAGTTATATTAAATCTGTGATGACAAAGATCCTCAGATATGGAAGATTCAGCTGATTTGTAAAGTTATACCATTTGATTAAAATAATAATAGTAAAAAAAAAAAAAAAAAAAAAAAAAAACCTTTCAACCTGTTTTTTTTTTGTGTCTCGTTCCCCCAAAGTTGGAGTCATTTTGGGAACCGCTTACCCTTTTTTTTGGTTCCCCGTTAGTGAT
>JBAMYA010109460.1:0-19488 GCA_037176975.1 Arrhamphus sclerolepis
ACCTGTTCACCATGGTTACCATGGTAGCCTGTGTTGTATAGATGGGTCTGGTGTTTCAGCCCACATCTTTTATTCTTTGTAGAAGTTTCTCATTTATCTCTTATTTTTCTGTTTTTCTGGCTTTAAAACATCTTCCAGTAATGTTGCTGTCCGCTGCCAGAACTTGTGTTTTCTGTTATTTCGTGGTTTTACTGCTGTTGCATGAGACTTTAGAGATGCTTCTTTGGATGCCGCTGCTGAAACTAAAGTCTTGGATGTGTGTTCTAGTCGGTCCGCTGGGTCTCTGAAAGTGTTTAATAAAACACAATATTGTTCTTTTTCTGCAGCTTGGTTTGTCGTATATTCTTTTCTTCTTTATGACATTTTATTTTTCCTTATTATGGAGGAATTTTGCAGCTTTGTTGTCCTGTGTTTTCAGCATCTTTGATCCAAGCGCTCGTCATGCATCCAGAGCTTCACTTTTAAACTCAAACTGGATCATTTCTTATTCTTTCAGAGGCCAAAACAATGACTAATGTTGTAAATTGGAGCTCTGGAAACAAAGAGCTCCTTCTTTTTTAAATCTGGAACAGATAAATGTTTTTTCACGATCAGTCATGTCTGAACTTCAACTTTCCCTGCAGTATCGCCGTGTATGAATGTTGTCCTGGATACATGAAACTGGAAGGCATGAAAGGATGTCCTGCAGGTAAGCTCAGTCTGATGAAGTCTCTGAGCTTTAACAGTATGTTTTATGGAAACTTATCAAATTTTATCCTTCACGTGTTATTATCTTTTTCATGCTCATGAGAGCAGTTAAAGATGATCATAAACTTCGAAGTAGATCATTTCTGAGGAAACCTTTGATTCAGTACTGACACCATAAAAGTGGAATAACTGATAGCAGCATTTTTTTAAAGTTATGATTTAGTAAACGATTGAAAAAGATCTTACAAATAAAAGTTGATCATTTTTGTCAAAAGCTTCATGTGATTTCATGACAAAAAGTTTATTATACAAAATTTTCTATTTCACAACTATTTTGTTGAAAATTAATATTTTTTCCAACACAAAAGAAATAATTTTAAGTTAAAAAGTCACAAATTTGCGACCTTTGTGATTGTATGATAAAAATTTCCATATTTCAAAATGAGAAATTTCGCCACTAAAGTTGTTTTTCTTTACACACACAAAAAAGGCTTTTTTTTAAATTTGTGGCTTCACAAGAAAAATACAAAAGATTTTGGAATCTTATTCCAAAAAATTCATTTTTTTTACAAAAAGGAAAGAAATGTCATGTTGCAAAATTTGCCACTTTATGACAAACTTTCTTTTTTTATGTAAAAAGTTTTTTTTTGTTTTACATTTGTGATTATACAATGACAATTATTGATTTTAGTATGAAAGCCTGGTTTAGAGTTTAAACATCATCATCTTCTCCTCCAGTGGCACCCATCGACCATGTCTTCGGGACGCTGGGACTCGTCAAAGCGACCACCACGCAGCAGTATGCTGACCTCGCCAAGCTGAGGGAGGAGACAGAGGGAAAAGGATCCTTCACTGCGTTTGCACCGAGCAACGATGCCTGGGACATGCTGGACTCTGTGAGTAAAAAATGGACGTCTGGAAGGTGTCTTGTGTTCCAGCGATGACATCACCTCTCATGCTGTGACCGCCACAGACCGCACGAACCACCCTGGTCAACAACGTGAACATTGAACTGTACAACGCTCTGCACTTCCACATGGTCAACCACCGGCTGCTGACCAAAGACATGAAGAACGGCATGAGTGTCACTTCCATGTACAACGACCAGAAGCTCTACATCAACCACTATCCCAATGGGGTCCGTACTCTCGCAGCTCAGGTCTGTAGTTTTGTCCAACCCTGACAACCAATCAGATGTCTCCTCTCTGTGAAGGTGGTGACGGTGAACTGCGCCAGGATCATCCACGCCAACCAGGTGGCCACCAACGGTGTGGTGCACGTCGTCGATCGAGTCATCAGCGCTGTCAGTAGAACCATTAAGGATGTCCTGGATCTGGACGATGACCTGTCCACCTTCAGTGTACGTAAAGACGGTTTCTCAGATCATCTCAGATGTTTCAGATCTTCTGAAACAGTTTCTGTTTCCAGGCGGCAGCTACAGTTTCTGGTCTCATGGACCAGCTGGACCAGCCGGGTCAGTACACTCTGTTTGCTCCTACCAATGAGGCCTTTGACAGACTGGGTCCGGGTTACTTTGAGCGCATCATGGACGACAAGGCAATAATTACAGGTATATAAATGACCTCCTCATCAATCTCACAGGATAATTCTGTAGTGAAGATTTTCCTAACTTTAAACTCTTTCATTTATCCTCAATCATCATAAAAGTATAATTTACCCACATTTTTATAGACTGTTTTTTTATTTGGTTAAAGTTGTGTCCGTAATTAGGACATAAACTGATTTATTTGAATTTGTGAGTGTAGCAGCTCACTAGCTGCTAGGGTTACAGTTAGCATGTAAACAATCCAACCGACTGTCAGATTTCAGGTTGTTTATTACTAAACACACATTCTCAGCTGTATCTGATGTGGAAACCCCAAAGAGCCAGAGTGCTGCTGCTTAAATGGAGGGACATTGATTGGCACATGTAATGCAGGTGTGCCAGTCAGGCTGTCCCAGGTGCTGTCTTCTGACCCGTTGCATCACCTCCCCTCTGCCACTGAGCAGAACCACACCCCACCACCACAGTTCATGAGGTTTAGATAAGATTTATACTTTGGTTTTGCTTTTAGTGTAGTCCCGTTTTTAACCCTCACAAGGCTTTATGGGCTTGGGTCAAAATGACCCAGTGTTGATGCATAGGCAGAGACATAGGCAGTTAGGGTTAGGGTTAGGATTAGGACTTAAGGCCTTGTGAGGGTTAAAAGTTTAGATGTTAAATAAAGTGACAAAAAGCAGACTAATGATGAATCATGATCCTCCCAGCGCTAGTGAACTACCACCTGCTGAACAGCGTCCAGTGTGCAGAAGCCATCATGGCCGGATCGGTCTATGAGACTGCAGAAGGAAGCAGCGTGGAGATCGGCTGTGACGGTGACAGTGTGACCGTCAATGGCATCAAGATGGTCCTAAAGAAGGACATTGTGGCCTCCAATGGTGTCATCCACCTCATTGACCAGGTGCTCATACCTGACGGAGGTAAAACACATTTTCCTTCTTCTATAAACTTCAGAGTCAAGCCGTTTTTCTGAGGATGTCTCATGATTGACACAGCCAAGGAGACGATGGAACTGATGGGAACCTCACAGACCACCTTCAGGGACTTGGTGGCCCAGATGGGCCTAGCTGCCGCAATGGGTCCAAAAGCCGAGTACACGCTCCTGGCTCCGCCCAACAGCGCCTTCACCAGTAAGTTAGGCTCAGGCTCCTCCCCCTTTACCTCTGAGCCTGACCAGAACCTGCACATTAACTTAACTGCTGACTGAAATAAAAGATACTAACATAACACTAAAGTAAAACAAAAAATACAACTTTGAGAAATGTCATGATTTTAGGACAGAAAATGGTCATTTTATGAAATGACAGCTGAGATATTAAGGCTGTACTAACATAACTTCTGTTGTCAGATGAACTGATGTCCATGGACCAGAGTCTGCTCAAGCTCATCCTGGAAAACCACATCCTGAAGACCAAAGTGACTCTGAGTGAACTTTATAACGGACAACTGCTAGAAACGCTGGCTGGAAAACTGCTCAGAGTCTTCATCTACCGCACGGTGAGAACGACTCATGGACTGTTGCATCAGTGTCAAACCCAGCCAGAAAATGTTGAAATTAAACCATCTGAGATCAATTAGCAGCTTCTGTAGTGTTAACATTGATCTAATTACCGTCAGCTGGAAACAAACACAATAAATCAGCTAATTAGTTCCTCACATCCATCTGGGTCTCGTTATGTTCAGAGGTGTTTAAATCTCCTGACAGGCCGTCTGCATAGAAAACGCCTGCATGGTTCGAGGCAGTAAGGAGGGAAGCAACGGCGCCCTCCATCTGATGGCATCTCTGATCAGCCCGGCTGATAAAACCGTCTACCAGGTCCTGGTGGCTGACGGGCGGTTCAAGTGAGACCTCTTTTCATGTTAAACATGAATCATGTCTATATTATCAAAAATAGAACCCCAATGTTCAGGTGTGTGGGTTTTATGTGTATGCTGATGACTGCCTTCCTTATTTTTATTGTTGATATAAGGAGTTTTTATTAGTTTAAACCTGAACAGCAGTTTTAAATGAGCTTTAGAAGTAAATTTGACTGTCTTTATGTTTCTGAAATAAATGCAGGATCTTCTTGACCCTGATGGAGGTGGCGGGTCTGCAGGACCTGCTGCAGCAGGAAGGCTCCTACACCATATTTGCACCAACGGACGAAGCCTTTGATGGCCTCAGTAAAGAGGACCTGGATCTGCTAAGGAGTGAGTCCTCCTCTGGTTTTAGTTGTCCTCTTCATCATTTGTTGCTATCTTTGTCCTCTGCATCTTCAGTCAGGATTTTTTGACCAAAACAGAACAACTTTCTTGTAAAATCGGGATTATTTTTGTGGAATTAATGAAAATAGTTATAAGAAAATTTTGCTGTAAAATTTGTGACTTAAATTAAACCAGCTGCTCAACTCTCTGCTGGTTTCTGTCCTCACCTGTTTGAGCAGTTTCTGATCTCAATACCCAGTAAAATGACCAGTTGCTCTGATATTTTGTCAATATTTAAAGTAAATATTATAAATTATAGTTATTATAGTTAATTATGTTATGGCATGGGCTCGTTAAACATACCGCAACATAAGAGAAAAGACACAACTGTTAACGTTTACAATAATGAATGATTTTTATTGATCAATGCAAAAATACAAAAAAACGTGTGCAGGGAGTGTCTGGAATGGATGCAGTGAATGGTCAGTGTAGAGGCATCAAAGAGGGAGAGACAGAGAGAACCAGTGTGCACAGACAAAGATAGAAAAAGAATGCCTGCTGAACAAGAGAGAACTCCACCTTTTTAAGCCCATGCACCTAACTCAGGTGAACTCAAATGATCCAATTAGATCTACTAGACTCAGTCCTGCCCATGCACTGCCAGACTGGTGTCTGAAGAGGACTCAAGGGTCGTTACAATTATAGTTCATGATTGTGTTAAGTTTGAAGGCGTTTGTCTTCTATCCATCAAAGAAAGTGTTTTATTAAAGGAAAAAAGCAGAGCTGCCTTATCTGTCCTCCATTCTCTTGTCTTTTGCTCTTAGTGATCCACAAACATCTACCTCACATCTCTCTCTGTCAGACTGAGGTCATGTAATCAGACTGAGGTCATGTGACTGCATTGTGTTTCCTGGACAGGCGATGTCAAGGCTCTGAGGACCATCCTGCTCTACCACTTCAGCAGCGGCGTCTTCATCAACGGAGGTCTGGAGTCGAGAGTCACCAACTTGCTGAGAACTCTTCAGGGCAGCAACCTGCACGTCACATCGGTACCAAACCATCACTCTGCTACTGAGTCGGAGAATGAATGAGTTAACTTCCCTTCAGGGGTTAATTAAATATCCCAATGAGGGGTTTCATCAGTGTCTCTAGTTTTCTCTATTTTTACGCAAATATGATGGAAAACATCACGTCCTTAAAAGAGGAGAAAGAAGACCAGTTTAAACAAAGTTAGACCATTAGGATGAAGATCATCTATTATCAGGTCATTATTAAACAAAGCTGCCTCTAGATCACAGGTGTCCAACTCAAGGCCTGCAGGGCCACACTGTGTCTGCTGCTTCATCTTATCTGGTCCATGAGTGTTTAAAGACAATCATAAACTTCTAACTAAAACATTTATGAGGAAACCCTGAATTCAGTTCTGACATTAAAAAGTGGAATAACTGAGGTGGAAAGCACCTGGTTTATGTCAGAAAGTCAGGATTCAGTAAACATTTGAAAAAGATTTTACAACTAGAAGTTGATACTTTTGTCTTACAAAAGTTCTTGATTCCCCGTGACCCTGCACAGGAAATAGCGGGTGTAGATAATGGATGGAAGTTCTTGATTTCGGGACAAAAAGTTATACAAGAATTATTCAAAATTTAAAGTTGTATGACTGTTGTAATTTTATACAACAGTATAATTTTATTTTAAAAAGCTGATATTTTCCAATTAAAAAAAAAAAAGTAAAACATTTTGTGGCATTTGTGATTGTACAATAACAAGTATTGGTTCTTGGAGAAAAAAATGTGTTTTCTTTTGTTTCTTTAAAGGAGCCCTTTAACGATAACCTAGATGATGATGTGGCAGGGTTCTGACCCCTGATGTGGACTGATGTGAGTGTGTTTCTGAATAACATTCTGCAGGTGAACAACTCCATCTTCGTCAACACGGTGGACATTCCAGAAAGTGACCTGATGGCGACAAACGGAGCGATCCACGTGGTGAAGAACATCCTCTATCCTGGAGGTGAGAGTCGCCACATACAGCTGCTCATTTATAAATTTTATTTCCCAACAGACCTCCCTGGTCCGTTAAAATGTTAATAATAAAAGTTTATTTTCCCCACAGACCTCCCTGTGGGACGCCAGGAACTCCAGGTTCTGCTGCAGAAGCTGATCAAGTACATCCAGATAAAGGTGCTGAAAGTGTCATTTTTTTGCAGATGAAAGAGTTTATTTTATTTTGTTTTACTTTATTTCACTGTTATCTCACTGCTTCCCTTCTGCTGTTTGTCCTCCAGTTCGTGTCTGGGTTTTCCTTCACTGAGATCCCTCTCACCTTCATCAGTAGGTTTCAACTTAGCTTCTGTCTGATGTGAGTGATGTGATGTCTAAGATAACTTTCTTATTTTACAGAGAAGACCATCACTACTACCCGCTACGTTGGAGGTAAGACCTTTAACTGACTTAAATCAGCACAATGGTCATCTTTAATCTGTCATATCTAATCTAGTTCTTTAGAAAGGAGCTGATTAGGCTGCAGGATCAGGTTGGAGACCTCAGAGAGTGTGGGACATATTTGGTAATGCAGGAGCATGAAGCCTTCAAAGGAACTGACATTCATGGACATGGACACGTTCAGGAATGAGACATCTATTCTCTTTGGAGCAGCCAGACTGACCTCCATGAGATGGCAAATTTTGATTCATGGGCGCAGAAAAGTACAAACAAAGAATACTGAGGACATAAAATAGAAAAACTCTCTCAGAAAATGTTTCCTGCTCCAATACCTGGTTCAGCTGAACAGATCTCATCACTGTTTCTGTATCACTGACCTTCAGACATGCAGCCAGATGTGCAGCAGCAGGAAATGTGACAAACATGCAGGTAGACGTACCTGAGCACTGAGAAACTGCTCTAGAATGAAACAACCAAACTATCTGCATGTCTTGATGACATCATTCTCTCAGATTATAATCTGGATAATTTCCTCAGTTGATAGATGATGTCAGTCATATTCAAATATGTTTCTGCTCGGACTCATTTTCTCCTCTTCTACTGTTGAAAGACCTGTAACTGATGTTAAAATACAGATATAACATAGTCCTAAACCTGAGCTCGCTACAGGATAAAGGTAGCAGATTTAAAAGCTTTTTTCTGCTCACGCTCAACCAGATCATGAAGCTGTCTTTTTCCTTCTAACGTCAGAGTCCTGAGATGATAAATGTCTGAAATGATTTCCTGAATGGCTAAAGGGACAGACCTGTGAGTTTATGACCACCTTTCATCCATGGTGTTTCTGTTTGCTTTTCTGTCCTTTTCTGTTGCATTTAATGTTACTTCCTGTTTTATTTTGAAGGTCTTCCCAAGTCCCTCAGCCTCAATGTGTATATAGTATCGGTATCGCATGTATGTATTATCTATCTTTCTCTTGATCACTCCTGTTCCGGCCTGTTTAATCCTGGTCAGTCCCGGTTCTTGTTCCTGCTTTGTTTGTTCCTCAGTTTAGGGTCGGTGTTGGAGTTATGGTTAGAATAAAGCTCAGATTAGGGTCGGTGCTAGGGTTAGGTTAGGGAGACGAACTGTTTGGTCAGATTGAAGGAAAGTGAAATTAGACTTTAGAATGTAAATTGGCCTGGCTGGTCAATGGAAATTTTTCAGACTAAAGTCTAAAAATGTGAAACAATATGTCAAAGGCATCTGAGCTTGTTCTCCCACCAGAATAAGAGCAGATTATAAACCCAAATCTACTTCATGACGTTCATGTTTATAAATCAGTCTTTATTTAAGATGTTTTTAGTGAATCATCTCTGTCTGCAGTTCCTGAGTCGGAGTCGTCCGTCATCCAGTTAACTCGTGTCACTGAGGACCAGCCCATCTTCACCAACATCACTGTCATAAAAACTGAGTCCACTTCTGTCAGTAAAGTGGACGTTGAGAAAGAGCCATCAATCACCACGGTGACCAGGTTCATCCCCAAAGAGCCGTCCATCATAAAGGAAACCATGATTGAAGGACAGGCTGGTGTTCATACAGTTACAAGAGTGATTGGTGAGTTCCATGAAATAATTCAGGTAAGCTGGAAACGTTTCATGAGTCTCTGACTGCAGGAACACAGTTTGATGCAGAAGCCAGGAGGATTATAGCTGAGTTCCTTTAATTCTTATAATCCTTTTAAATGCTGTCGAACTCTGACCCACATCCTCCAAAGATGGGAACATTTCACTTCATCAGAACCATTTTCTCCAACATCTCAGACCTCCTTCAGTTTTTAACATTACTCTTTTATTCGTACAACTGTACAACAATATCAGAAACATCTGGAAAGGATGGATGAAAACTGAAAACTTTCTTTGATTTATTTCACTGCAGACAGTATGAAGCTTTTTTCTCACCAACTTGATCACATCTGCTCATGTTTATTGGTTCAGAAGTGATTTAATGCTGGTGAGGACTGAAAGAAGAAAATAATAAATTATTGTTTAAAGCAGGAGACTGTAAAGATGAAGAGGTGAACAGAGACGTGCAGAAGCTACAGAAAACAATTTTCCTCAAGAAAAAAAAACTGAAGATTATGGAGAAATTTCAAAAAGGGAAAAGGCCATAAAAAATTACAAGAACCATCATTCATCAACAGCTGCTGTGATTATGCTCAAATAAATTTTAGGACTCTTTATTCAAGAAACACTTTATACAATTACATTCACAAAATGCACTAAAACATCACAGGAAGTCTCGAGTTCAGCTGGTCCAGAGAGACCAGATGAACCATCACAGGGTCCTAGTCCAAGAAGACTTCAGGATTCCAGATGTTTATTTGGCCTTAAGGAGAGAAATAGCTCCATCCTGACGAGTCTGGACCTGCGTGGTCTAGTCCTGACTGGTTCAGTCTAGTCCTGACTGCTCTGGTTCAGTTTGTTCTGGTCCTCACTGGTCTGGTTCAGACTGCTCTGGACCAGTTTGGTCCAGACTGAAGGTGTGGGGTGGTTTCAGTTCCTGTCTCTGCTGATGTGACGGTTCATTTGTAAACCTCCACTGAGGTCTCAGAGCTACATGCTTTCATCTTGGCTGAGGAAGAGGAGGGTGGGAGCTCTGGACCATCCTATTGTCCTTGTCTGTCTCCACATAACACATGTGGACAATTATAAAACCAAACTATGGTGAGAAAATAACAGTATAAAAGATAATAGTATTTCTAAGTCTGTTAACACTAATTTACTGGCCCAGTTTTCTTTTCGGATGTTTATTAGCAAATGAAATGAGGTTGATGATGATGAAAAAAAAAGAATACCTTGAATCATACAGAATAAAAAATAAAACCTCTTTATTTTAACCCCAACGCTTCTTTCCCAACATTGTTTTTAAGCTTGTTGGTTCTTCTCAGGTTGACAAACAAAGTTAATCCAGATGTTTTAACTCTGACCATCACAGCTGCTGCAGACCAGAAACAGCTTGTGTGTCTTCTGGTAAAAACAGAAGAATTAATTCACCCTAGAAAGAGGCCATCTAATGGATCCTGTAAATCAGGATTAAATCAGGATTTGAGAAGCTCATCAACAGCAGCTCTGTCTGCTCTGCTGTCCTGCTGCCTCTCCATCCAGATGTGGCCAATCACAGCAGCTCAATTATATTCAATTCAATTCAATTCAATTTATTTATATAGCACCTATTTACGACAAGTCATCTCTAGGCGCTTAAGAAACCCAGAGCTTGACCCCCGAGCACATGGCATATATCAAATCTGTTCTTTCGTATGTCCATAAACATTCATGTGATGTCAGTTTTGTTATTTTTACAGTACTTTTAAAATGTGACTTTTACAACCAAAAGTTGGATTGCATAACAAAAGTCATAAAATTACATGTTTACAAGAAAAAGTTGCTATTTTGGGATTTTCGCAAAAATAGCGATGATTTTATTTTTTATTCACTTATGTTAAACAAAAAAAAATGTGATTTGTGAAATTCAGCAAGAAATTTTTGCATTAAACTTCCAAGTTAGGATAAACACAAGAAAGTAGTGCTCCAAAAAAGCATTAGCACTCAGTAAAAGACATTGATACAATAAACTATCGACAGCAGCAATAACTGACATGTCTTCAGGGTCTTCAGGTGGGAACCTCCTTTCATCAGTGTTTCCTTTAGTTAGTCCCAGGACTCCTCCAGGAGGCTAAACAGTGATCTCTGGCAATCAAACATCACTCCCCTAATGCCAGCTCTCACCAACACAACAACTTTCCATTAATTAAACTGCAATTGGATACCTCCATTATCCTGCCTACAAAATGGCTACCACAGCCAAATAGCATCATCACCTTCAACAGACCCAGGCTCCGTACATGCAAGCTCCAGGTAGTAACAACAAAAGTATGTCATTTAATGAATAAAGTTGCACAATTGATAGGGTAGCCGAGCGTAGCAGCTGCCAGTCAAGGCTCTACATATGCTACCTTTAGCCACCTTTATTTATTTATTTTTTGTGGCTTAAGACACTTTTATTCCCAGGGAGAGACAGGAGACAGGGCAGAGAGGGAACGGAGAGAACATACAGCGAAGAGTCTTGTGCTGGCAGTCGAATCTGCAACCGCTGGTGGACTGTAGCCTCCATATGTGGACCACCTGCTGAAACCACTGAATCTATGTTTCAGAATGGAATATTAGGTTTTTTGGAACATCAGAAACTCCAGCGTAGACATCGTCCAGGAACTAGCAGGAAACCTGATGACAGTTTAAATGTAACCATGGACTCTGAGGTGGACTTATCCATGACTGGAGCTGAGATCACTGAGATAGTTAAGATGCTGCATGGTGACAGGGATCCAGGGATGGATGAGATCATCCCTGAGTTCTTCAAGGTTCTGAAGGGCTGTCCTGGTTGACACGTCTCTCCAACATGGTGTGGACATCGGGGGCAGTACCTCTGGATTGGCAGACTGGGGTGGTGGTTCCCCTTTTTACGAAGGGGGACCAGAGGTTGTGTTCCAAAATACAGGGGAATCACACTCCTCAGCCTCCCTGGTCAAGTCTATGCAGGTTCTGGAGAACAGGTCCCAGGAGTATGGGGTACTGGGTCTCTGTACAAACAGAGCCAGGGTTTGGTCCACATTGCTGGCTGTAAGTCAGATTAGTTTCCAGTGAGAGCTGGACTCCATCAGGGAAAATTTCTTGAAGCAGCCAAGGAGAGGAGGAGTTCTTGTTGGCGGTGTTGGGATTTCATCTCTACTTTTTGCTGATGATGTGGTCCTGTTGGGTAGTGACTGAAAGAATGAGATTGCAGATGCAAGCTGCAGAAATGAGTTTCCTCCATAGGGTGGCTGAACTCTCCCTTAGAGACAGGGTGAGTTATGACTCTACTCAGAGCAGAGTCGTTGCTCCTCTGCATGGAAAAGAGCCATTTGAGGTGGTTCATCTGGTCAGGATGTCTCCTGGATGCCTCCCGGGGTAGGTTTTTCAGGCATGTCCACGAGGGAGACCCAGGACATGCTGGAGAGATTGTATCTCTCAGCTGTAACACCTTAGTGTCCTCCTGGAAGAACTGGAGGACAAAAGAAAATCTAGGCCTCTCTGTTTAGACAGAAACGAGATGAACAGAAGTCAAAAAAAATTTCTTTCAAAAAATACAAAGCTCAAAATTGTATGACCTTAGTTTTAATTCAATATTTTTCGCAAAAAAAATGCATTCTTGGAAAATTGTACCACATTCTTTTGTGTCCTTAAAAAAAAGGGTTTTAATTAGGTAGATTTGGATATATTTTTACACTGAAACCAAAAACAGATCCACGTTTCTGCAGGATCGTCTCAGGTAGAGATCATCATCCATGAAACATCAACCGCCTCTCCTTCATCTTCCTCCATTTGTTTTCTCTGAATGTTGGTTTTGTATGGTGGGTCATCACCTGTGTGTGCGCACCTGTGTGCACTTGTCTGAGTGCAGTACTCTGTTGTTGTGTTGGCAGATAAGGACATCTGTTGTGTGCTGCATGCAGCTGTCAGTTTGTCCGCCAGTTCAGTTGCTAAGTCGTTAAATGCCTTTCATCACTGTTCTCTGCTGAAGGTGGAACCAGAACCGGCATGCTGGTCGAGCCTCAGATCATTGATGGTAGGACCATAGATATCTGGCTCAGGCCTGAATGAAGACATCAGGGAATGCTCTCCAGGATCAGCGTAGATGAAGGTTGGGGGAACCTTTTCTGATCTGAAGCTTTTCTACATTTTAATCCAGGTCCAGACGTCTCCAAGATCACCACCATCCATGGAAACCCAGAACTGATCAAGGAGGAGTCAGACAGAATTACCAAACTCATTCAAGGTAAAAACCTCCTCATCTTTCCACATGTTCATGAGCACTGCTGCATGACTGACGCTTGTGTCTCTCTTCTTCAGAGGGAGGCGGATTTGCTGCAGCCAAGAAGTCTTCAGGTGAGAGCACCTGAAGTCCTCCATTATCCTGAACTCTAATTAACTCTAATTAACTAATGAACTCCATCTGTTCCAGCTGCAGTCAGGAGAAGAGGACGCATGGTCCGGCGTCATCAGAGGCCCTGAGGACAAGACTGGGGCAGAAGACCAGATGAGTTGGTGGATGTCAAAATGTTCCCAGATGGAGAGGAATCCAAGCCATGTCATGATTTAACCTCTTTACTGGTGTGAACATAGCAATGCAGGGGAGTTGCAGGGGACACTCTTCATGTGGCTGATAGGTGTGAGACACTTTCCTGGGACTAACGGGGTTAAAGGTGACACATTTGTTGGGGTTTTTTGTTTGGGATGTTTTTTCTGCTTTTCATGGTGCTTTTTAATGAATACTACCAATATTCTATACTGTTCTTCTGTAAATTATTGCATGGAAATAAAAAGATCCTTTGATTTTTTATTTTTTTTTCCCCTATTTTTGTGACAAGGAAAAAAAAACAAGAATAAAATTTAACAAACCAAAAGTCTTCCAGAGTGATGATGTTACATGCAGCATCCAGGTAGAACAGGTGAAGGATCCAGGTTCAGGCTGATTTACGATTTAGAAAATTTAAAAAAAAAAAAGAAAAAAAAAAAGTAATTTTTATCTTTTTCCATGGTTTTTGCCAGATTACCTTTTTTTAAAATAGCATTTAATACAAAATGCTAAAATTATACAAAATGTGCTTTTTACAAAAACATGAATTTTTTTAATTGTGATTTTATAAGAAAAAATGTTTTTGTACAAAAGTCTACATTTTGATAGTGTGATTTTTTTCTTTTGTGAAATTTTAGATATTATCAAAAGTCCCTTTGTAGTATAATTTACCATTTTACAATAAAGTTTTTGTTTAAAGAAGTGCTTTATTTGCAATTAAAAAATTTTACATGACTTTAGTACAAAAGACTTAATTTTGTCAAATTTGAGCTGGGACAAAAGTATATTTTTTGGACTAAATCCAGGAACTAGTGGGTAATCTGGGTAACCATGGTGAGAAAATAGCTCCAGATCTGTCATGTTGGAGGACAATCTCTGGACCCACATGCAGAATCACCTTAGGAGACAAGAAGTGGTGAACAAGGGTATATTGGCAGTATTTGCATAAGCAAAGGAATCTGGTCTGGATTCAGGTACGTAGCAGTCCTGGCTGGTGTCTGAGGAGTGAGTCTGGTTCTGGTGTGAGTTCTTCCACAGTTCTTATCCAGGGAGGAACTGCAGCTGGAGAACAGGCAGGCAGGTGAGCTGCAAGCTGCAGCAGCCAGGGTGAATATTTCCTTAGGTGAGCAGTGCCAAGAGTTCAAGAACAGCAATCTGGAACACAGGAGATAAGAAAACTTGTAACTCAGGGTTTCACCAATTCTCTCACAAGGAGAGACCACTGGAATGCTCAAGAACAGCTAAACACTACCATCAGGGTAATCATCCCACAGAGAGTGAGGTCTCTGCAGCTCCTTATATTCACCAGTCTGCTTGTTGAGGTAATTGTTGCCTGGTGTGCTGCAGCACAGCACCAACAGAGCTTCCAGCAAAGATCCTCTCTGTAAAAACAAAAGGCCTCCCACTAACAGGGACACACACACCGGAATCCTGACAAGATCACCTGTATCCAGGTTCAGAGGCGCGCTTTCAGGGTAAGATGAAAGCTGGTAGAGAAGATGTTTATTATTGCATATTTGGTTTCTGTTTCTACAATAAACATTAGCTGCTCCCACGTGTCAACAGCTTTTATGGTTACTCATCAGAGCAAATATTTAAAGTACTGAAGCAGAACATCTAAACCTGTCTGAAAACCCTAAACTGGTCTTTCTGGACTCAACCATCCAACATCCAGCTTCACCACTCAAACATGTTTTCTCTTTTATTGGTTTGTCAATGTTAGATCAAACTATCCCTAAAATCAAGATATATGCTGCAAGGTTTTTAAATTCAACTTCATTTGTATAGCATCTATTTACAACAAAGTTGTCTTTAGGAGCTTCTGAGAAACCCAGAACATGACCCCCGAGCACATGGGAAAGCCGAACAGTGGCACAAAAAAAACCTCCCTCATGGGAAGAAACCTTGAACAGGACCCAACTTGATTATAGATGGACCTTCCTGCTGATAGCCAGCTGGGTTAAGGATGACATGAGGAGGGAGACAGGACAGTGTGGATGAACGACAGAGAGAGGAGAGGTACAAAAGTGTGTAACATGTGGTACAAAAATATACAAATATCTGGTTTAAAAATATATAAATATGTGGTGGTCGGAGGGACAGACTTCAGGTTGGCATCACACAGTGGCATCCGGTCGACATATGCAGGTAAACACCAGAATGTTCAGAGGATGGAAGGTTTGTGGAGCAAGGGGGGGTGCAACATCACCACGACAGAACCTGAAAAGGGAGAAGAGAGAAAAGAGCAGGACTATCAAGAACATTTAAAAGGTTGTATTTGGAGTCTGATATGATTTGGACATTGATGGAGTGGTACTGTTTGCAGTTGAGGAAAGGGAATGTATCAGGTGAAGGTGCATTGATGTCCATATGTGTAGTCTGTTGCTCTGATTATGTTTGGCAGTCCAGCCATAGCATGAAAGTCCCTCTTTATTTGTATTTGTTCAACAGCAGAGTATGGGAATTTGATGTAGGCCTACCTGGGTGATAAACTGATGAGAGCTTTGATGACCAAAGGGAGCGCATGACTCACAGAGGACTGGGACACATCCAATCCGTCTCCGATCTCCCTCTGAAAGGTTTTTGTGGCCAAAAATCCAAGAGTTTGATCGGCATGTTCCTCCCTGGAGTTGTGGCTCCAGCAAGCTGCATATTTGGAGCAGCACAGTTGTTGGTGATCTAAATTGTGATGTCAAAGTAACCTTCAATCAGTGCATAATTTAAGTCAACAGAATAATGTCAATATAGTTTATGGGGTACAATGAATATATTTATTTCTGATTGCTTCAAAGTAATTAAATATACAATCCGTTAGTCAAGAAAACTTCATTTGAATAACAGCAGACTATTTTAGGTGACTCCTACGACAGGTCTGGATCACATAAATTATTTTTGTACCTGAAAGAAAACTCAAAATACAAGAAAATTGGTGAATGCACAAGTTCTCTTAAATTACTCGTACTCACAACTTAACAGCAAATCTACTTGTATGACTGGTTCTTGCATGAGGCCCAGTGTTATACTGAGAATGACCGTCTCCATGGATGGGGGGCTTCTGGAGAGTCTGTTTGACTACTTGAGTTTAGGTTTTTTGTTTCTAAATCAAAAATTTATCCAGTATAGGGCTGCTGGGTGGCGCAGTGGTTAGAGCAAGCGGCCCATGTACTGAGGCTACAGGCTGCAGCGGCTGCAGGTTTGATTCCCAACCTGCAACCCTTTGCTGCATATCCTCCCCATTCTCTCTCTGCCCTATTTTCTGTCTCTACACGCTCACTAAAGACCACTAAAGCCGGAATATCTTTAAAAACCACAACAACAAAAAACAACGTAGTATAAATACCTCTACAAATACAAATACATCTGTATACATCTTAACTGGATCAGGACCAGTGGTCCAGATGTTGGTTCTGGGCTCTTTAACTGGACAAGGACCAGCAGTCCAGATGTTGGCTCTGGTTGCTGGCTGTTAAGCAGTTCAGATTCGTCCAGGACAGACAACATACTTAATATATGTAACTTTTACACGTGTCTTTTCCCGCCTCAGGCGTCTGATCTGGCATCCACTTCCAGAAACATGGAGGAAAACACAACTGCAGCTCAGTGGTTCCTTCAGTCATTTTCTTTTAGTCATTTTTGCGGCTTGTTGTTTTAAGAGTTTATTTCAGTTAAGATAATTGTGTATTTTTATAAAAGCAGAAAGAAATCTCCCCACATGTCCTCCAGGACAACATCCTGGCACCCATGTTACTGATCTGTAATCAACTTTACTGTTTGTCAGCGATGCTCCTCAGAGATTTGGAGGAACGCCTCGTCTTTGTAACGCGTCATCTTTGTAAGGTATTATCTTCGTTAGGTGTAATCTTCGTAATGCCTCATCTTCATAACACATAAAAGAGCAGCAAATGTATCGATGTCTCCAGTGTAAAATAAATCTGATCTCAAAGCCAGAAATAATCAGCTGTGTGATTAATTCTAAGGTTTTTTCTTGTTGTTGTTTTGTTTGATGTTGTTTTTTTGTTGTTGTTGGATGTCTTTTGGGGTTTTTTTTTTGTTTGTTTTACATCTGGAGTTGTTTTCAGGAAAGATTTATTGCTCTTTGCTTCAACAGAAATAAAGTAGGGGATAAAAGGTTATTGTCTGAAAGCTGTTTGGAAAGAATTTTCCCACTTCTGATCAATTTGACACATTAGCAGATAATTAACAACAACTGTGTTCTGATGTAAAATCCCAGAATCATGCAAATTGAACCAATGACTTGAGGTTATTTTATAAATGGCAGCATATGTGATCATTTTCAGACTGAAGATGGACTGCTTTCAGTGTCATCCTGTACGGTGACGGAGAAGGACTCAAGGATGTCTGTCTCCATGAAGGTGACTACTAGTGCTGACTAATTTTATCAAAATGTAGTATACAGTGTTTAGAAGAACTGCACGGTCAGCAGTACATGAACAATACCAGGATCATGTACTGCATCCAGGGACATTCCCATTGTCCAGCTGATCAGTCCAACTCACATACTGTCACCATCACATGACCACCTTCCTGCATCACCATTGCACTGGATTTTACATACTACATACTACATACTACATACTAACTGCCAGAGCAGTATGCACTACATGCTGTTGTATATGTGCTACTGTAGTATGTGTAGTATGTTATTATTATTACATTAGATTTATATAGTACTTTATTAGTATTCTCAAAGACACTTAATATTGCATATATGTGCATAATATACTATGTGCTACTGCAGTGTATGTGCAATATACACTGTATACTGTAGTAGATTAGCAGTACATAATGTAGTATATGTACAGTACATACTGTATACTGTAGTATATGCTGCATACTGTAGTATGCATGCATTACGCTCTGCATACTGTAGTATGTGTGCTACTAAAGTACATGATCAGTACATACTTTAGCATATGTGCATTAAATACTATAGTATATGTGCCTCTAAACTATATATGCAGTGCAATGACATGCAATGAGGTTCACGGCAT
Source organism: Arrhamphus sclerolepis (assembly GCA_037176975.1). Classification (NCBI taxonomy): domain Eukaryota; kingdom Metazoa; phylum Chordata; class Actinopteri; order Beloniformes; family Hemiramphidae; genus Arrhamphus; species Arrhamphus sclerolepis. Next base: position 18,039 of record JBAMYA010109460.1, read on the forward strand.
CGTAAGGCATTGACTCTATCAGAATCAAATTTACAAATATATGAACCCAACAGAGTAGATTATTCACTATTTGATTGGCAGCAGCTAAAAGGTTAAGTTTCATATCTCATATCAGTATTCTTTACACATACAAACTGTAGCCTACGTGATGCAAATTCCATTTAAAAAAAATGTTATGATTGTCTTACCCTTACTTATAAATGAAGTCAATGCACCAAACCTTCTGGACAAAAATGTCCGTTACTTTTTTGTAGAAGTCGTCATTGTCTTCCTTCAGTTTTAAAAGTCCATCCATCTCATTGATCATTGGCACTTGTGCCGCAGCTGTGGAGTAGAATCTCTGGGCTTATGACAGCCCCCTACCCTGAGGCAAGAGAACTGCAGCCTCACCTAGTGCCTTTTCACTGCTGTTGTAAGATCGCTGAGCACATGAAACAGGTTACACGCATATATTATATACATCAGTTACACTATGGAAACTCGGGGGGGGGGGGCATATATTAAAATTATTTGAAATATTTGAGTGATGACATACACACGCTCTTATTGTATGACAGAGCACAGTTTGTGAGGGACTGCGCAATCCAAGGTGAGGCTCAGCTTGCTGCTCCCTCACCATCTCTTCCCTGTATTTGAGTGGGAAATGAGAAAATTAATTTTTAAAAAAAATCAAAATTCTTTCATTTAAATGGAAAATTAGTTTATTATTCAAACCAATGGATAAATATAATCATTTAATTTATTTGTTTATTATATATTTTAATCTGACCATGATGACAAGTGAGGCTCTGCCTCCGCCTGCCTCTCCTGACTGCACGCCACTGGTGCAGTACATACTGCTACTTTAACAAAATGACTGAACACCAACATGAGATGGATTTCCTTGTAAAGTAAAATGAGACAAAAGTGAAAGTTAAATATTATTTCTTTAGTCAAATGATCTACCTGCTGACGAATTTGCTGCAGAACAAAAACAAAAAAAAGAAAAAACTTCCCACTATTGAGGCGCAGTGAACTGAGCAGGATTTGGAGTTAAGGGCTGAGAACAAAGGTAGAGATAGAGAAGCTGTTACATAACAGAGCAGTTACACATTCTGCAGCTCAGTTAGTTCTGTCAATCTCAGGAAAAGAGGATTTTCTTTTCACAACAGCCTCCTGTTTCCAGGAAACGCCCCCCCTGTTCACTTCTGCCATGATTGTGAAACAACCCGCTGAAAGCTACTTTTCTTCGGGTCACTGACAGTGACCTACACGTGGTAACTGTTAGTTTCTGAATCTGGATATATCTTTGAAAAATGCTAATTCTGCTTAACTTTTATCTTTCTTCTTGTTGTGCAACACAGAAACCAAAAAATAGCAAAACTGGACAGAAGGATCCCAGTTAGTGCAGTGAACAGCAGGAGGATTACATCTACAGAGTAGTACGAGTACCAAGGCATCTTATAAGCTG
>JBAMYA010109471.1:0-19488 GCA_037176975.1 Arrhamphus sclerolepis
GCCTCTGATAAAACACAAACTGGATCAAAATGAAGCATGGATGGCCTGTCCCCTCTCTTTGTTAACTACAGTAAAGCATTCAGGTATTAATTCTGTTGTTCTGTTTTTGCAGGCTTCTGACCAACCTACAGAAGAGCTCACCTCAGTACCTAATGTACCTAACAATGCTTCACTGAGTCTAAGACTGACAGGAAAAAGTGTTGCTGAAATAGCTTAATCCTAAATTTTAAATATAAATCTTGAATAACAGATTCTCATGGCATCTGTGAAATTACAGGAAGGTTCCAGAAAAGATGAAAAACCTGCTGACAACAAAGAGAAGTCCAACAAGTGTAATTGTTGGAGATAAATACTTGTTCTATTTGTTAGCCTGTAAAAAGAGTTGTAACTTTTCTTTCTCACTGGCATCTTTTTAAATCTCCCAGATCCATCTGTTGTGAAGGAGGCTCAAATTAAAGGTAGAAAGTCACGGCAAAAAGAGACACAATCAGCTGTACAAGAGGTACCTGAAACATTTCCCCAACTTGAAGAAGTGCCAGATGAATGCCAATATGCATGGAATGGTGTATAATCTGATTTGTCTTATTATATTATTCTGCAGGATGAAGCAAAGGTTTCCCTGACCAAGGTTTTGGTAAAAAAACAAAAAAAATCAACACGATTTTATGGAGCGAAAATATTATTATCAGTACCTCTGATTTGAATATAATTTCCACCCTCAGGAGCAGGCGGAGTTTGTGGAGAGAGTGCACCCCCTGCTGGACAAAATGGTGCATCGCAGAGACGGACAGCTCTTTTTACCTGGAAACACCAGACTCGCCTCCCTTAACCTGGCAGGTCAGCAACTGTGTTGGACTAATTGTAATTTGTTATTTTGGTTTTTGTAATGTTTGCAAACAGTTATATTGCTGTCTATTTGTGTAGGGAACAGAATTACGGAGAAGCCGTTGCCTCTGTTCCTGGCATCACTGGAGATGCAAAATGGGAAAGGAGGCCTCCTGCGTCTCTGTTTGCAGGTGAATTTTGTACTTCTAATGGACTCAGGTTGACACTGGATTTGTATAATGTCTGAGTGTGGCTCAGAGTGCAACTGTATAACACACAACAGGAGTAAAGAAAGCAAATTAAAAACAATCACACACATTTTTTAGAAAATATTAATAAAATACCACATTGCGAAAACAGTCAAACATAAAACACAAAAGCATTACAAAAAAAATACACCTAAACACTACGGCACAACACTTTATAAAACACAATACTTCACTGTGCTTTCTTAAAATTTTATTTCTTTATTGGACTTTAGTAGATTATTCAATTTTTAAAATAACCCGGAAACTAATTGTTGCCTGCATTTTTAGTGGATGTTATTTACTGTAACTTGGATATCTAACATCATTAACATTAGAGGTGGCTGTTGAAAAAGTAGCTTCTGAGTTCATATGTATCCTATTTTGATTTCCTTGATTAATCTCCACTGCCCTTTTTTTTAATTATTGCAAATTACTTACCATTCTTCTTGGCTGTATGTGCATTTCAAATACCAGTACTTATTCTGTGAAGAGGATTTTTTTTTATAGTAATTTTTAGTTAGTTGCCTTTTCTCTCTTATTTCTTTTTTAACAGCCTGTGCATCACTTTGTGCCTGGCACAGGCTGAAATCTACATTATAAACCCATGAATAAGAAGATCATTTATATTTTGTCATTATCTTCTATCCCTCACAGAGGAACCTCTTTCCATCAGAGTGTGAGTATTACATGAAGATCAAAGAACGGATGCCTCACCCCTATAACATCTTTCAGCCGACAGAAGGAGAGACGATATAGTGTTTGATAACTAACATTTGCTTCCAGTGCTATATAGCAATTAAAAAACATTTAATCTTATCTCAGCTTCTTTGTTTTGTGACATGAAATTAAGAGATTAGAGAAATTAGTATAAGTGATGTGGTAAAAAGGTTGTGTGCAAGCTGGAGGAAAGCTAGGAATTTTGAAGACCAATTGTGTTTTTCAGGACAGCCAAAACGCAACGTTGTGTACAATACCATTTCACTGTTTTATTTTATTTTATTTTATTTTTCTATTTTGCTTAAGGTTTTGCTTTACTCCAAGGACAGAGACCATCTGAATAATATGCCCTAAGCATTTTGTATTCATATTCATTGCAGCTCAACAAAAAAGGACGGGAAAAAAATACTATCCGGAAAAGCTCAAAAGTTGAAACTTTTAAGAGATACCCATTTAATTAATCTCACTGAGACCACTGAAACTTCAAAACACTGGCTAATATTTTGGAATTAATAATTGCTCAGCTACAGTGACCTACATTGGACACATCTGTGCATCATATGCACATGATTAATCCATCAACTGCAACTGCAGAGTTTTGCATCGCGTTTGAAGACTGTTCTCTGCAGTGTAGAGTTCTGCACCAAACTAAACATTGAGGGGCTCACTAACTTTTTCAGCTCCACCTGCACTGAGATTTTGGACTCTGGGTCCATTTAAAACAAAACAGACCAAATGACCTTCTCAGCCCTGGTTCCATGATAGGACTCTGGAGTGCAGACGTGCTGAGAGAAAGCAGAAGATAGACACGCTCCACATGTCCCTGGATGTTCTTGGCCATTGTTTGTCTAAATACCAGAAAGTTGTTAAATAGCCTAAGAGTGCCTATAGTTTTGTCTAATAGTCATAGACCTCTTGTTCTTCTCATTTTTAACTCGATTTCAAATCCCTGTGCTTATAATCATGTTGTGGCTTCTTCTGCATTTTGTCAGAATTTTCTGAATTTTTTTTTTTTTTTTTTAAATTTCTTCTCCGAGACCCCAACAGATTGGGAGTGTTTCTGACCCTTCTATACCTCCATCAGTCTCAACGTTTTTTTGGGCAGTTTCCTCGTCTTTTTAGAGATGTTTTTCAGACAGTGAGTTTGTGTATTCTCGTTTTGATAAGAATAAGAATTCCTTTATTCATCTCACAGTGGAGAAATGTTCATGTTACAGCAGTAGCAAGAGAAAAAAGTAAAAAAAAAAAAAGGTAAAAATAATAATAGTAAGTAAAATAGTAAATAATAATATAAATGATATAGAGCATATATATATATATATATATATATATATATATACATACATATACATATTTAACCACTGCACATTATATCTGCATATGAATATTTTTACTGCACATAGATGAGTTGAACTGTTTGAGTCTTAGCGAGTGTGTGATCTACTGGGAGAACTGCTGGTTGTGAAGTCTGACAGCTGCAGGAAGGAAGCACCTGCAATAACGCTCCTTCACACACTTCGGGCTGAAGCAGTTCTCCAGAGCTGTTAAAATCTCCTGCAGGGGGTGAGAGTCCACAAAGTCCTGGTCCAGTTCTCAGCGCTCCTTGTCGTCCTCATTAGTGATGAGGCCGACGATTACAGAGTCATCGGAGAACTTCTGCAGGTGACAGGTGGTGGTGTTGTAGGAAAAGTCTGCAGTGTAAAGGGTGAAGAGGAACGGAGCCTAGACCATTCCCTGTGGGGCTCCTGTACCGCAAACAATCATGTCGGACATACAGGGTCCTCACATACTGCAAACGTTTGGTGATTTAATCCAAAATCCAGTATGTGAGGTGGTGCTCCACCCTAGAGGGGTCCTCAGAAGTGCAGGTGGTGTGGTGTTGAAGAGAAATCAAAGGACATGATCCTCACAGTGCCTCTAGGTTTCTCCAGGTGAGAGAGAACCCAGTGTTGAAGAAAGATCACAGCATCATCCACTCCAATGCCTGATCTGCGCAGGATTTGAGCAGCCTGGAACTGATTAATAAATCTTCAAGATCGGGCTTTGTTCCAGCTGCTTTTTTAACATACTGCCGTGCAGCCTCTCATGATGACTGGAAAAATGCGTTGGTATCAAAGGTACAGTTTTAGAGTGGGTTATGTCGTACCTGAGAGAGAGAACCTTTTTGGTTCACATTGGTGAATGTTCTTCTTCTGCAGCTTCCTTGACTTATGGGGTTCCTCAAGGCTCTATTTTGGCCCCCATGCAGTTTTCACTGTATATGTTGCCTGTTGTGTCCATATTTAGGAAGCATGATATCTCCTTCCATTTGCTGATATTCAACAGTGTGAGCACTGTCTGTGCGAATGTGTATGTGGGTGTGTATGAAGGCATGAATGTGTATGTGAATATACAGTTTTAAAATCTATTATTAAAGTAGTATCTGATTACTTTCTTCATTAATATATACGTATATACAGTATTCTTTGCATAAATTTATCCATCTCAGGAAACAGGATGATTCTAAAGTGTGATTATTGAATATTGGAGAAGAGGTAGGATTAAATAAGTTTTACTTTTTCCTACCTCTTTTCAGACATGTTAAACTGGATATATGTGTTATATGTGTATTATTGCGCATGTATGTATATAGATGTGTATATACTGATGAGGGTGTGCACATTGGGTATAGATTTATTTATTTTTGTTTAAATGTACATTCATATAAAACAGCTTCATTTATTTATATAGATTTATTCATGTAGGCTACTTGGTTCTATATGTAAAAATATGTGTATGTATTGACAGATAGATTCATATTAGTGCTAAAGATTTTTTTCTTTCTTTTTTCAGTATGTGTTGATAATGTATTATGTTTCATACAATGGTTTTGACATGTCTGAAAATGAATGAATCAATAAATAAAATTATGTGTGGTATGTGGTTCTAGATCAGTCTTCTTTGCGACGTCTGCAGTTACTTCAGAACGCAGCAGCTTGTCCTTTAATGTGATCACATAACTCTAATCTTGGAATCCCTCCATTGCCTCCCCATCTGATTGTGAATTAAGATTTTAAGATTTTGTTGGTAACTCTTAAAGATTTAACTGGATTGGCTCCTCATCTGCCAGAGCCCCTACACATCCGTGCACCTGTAAGAGCTCTATGGTCAACTAACCAGCTGCTTTTAGATGTTCAACAATCAAAACTCAGACATAAAGGGGGTTGAGTTTTTTCAGTGGCAGCCCCAAAGATGTGGAATGGCTTAACTTTTCATATTTGCACTGCTCACACCCTAGAAACATTCAAATCTTTTCTAAATTGTTGCTTCTTTTCCTTGGCTTTCAGCTCTGAGTAGAATATAAGACAGATAATGGAATATACTGTTATTTCTATTTGACAGTTTTATTTCTTCCTTTTTAATGTTTTATTATGTTTTATGCTTTTTGCTTTATACATTGTCTTATTGGTTTTAATTATGATTTTTTAAAGCAATTTGGTATCTCTGTTGTTTTAAAATGTGCAATATAAATAATTTTTTTAAGTCCCTGGCTCTGATTCTTCCATTCTGTCTTAGTAACAGCATTATATAAGACTTTATAAAGAAGAGTGTAAGTATACAGACATAAGTATGGAAAATAATTGTTAAAGGATTTGCTCATTGTAAAATCTAAAATTAGGTTTTAATGTTTGTTTTTTTCTTGTCCGAGCTCATTTTATTTCAAAACGTGTATAGTGTTGCGCGTTTTATTTCTGCAAAAGCAGTAAAAATGACTTAGAAAAATAAAAAATATAAATTAAAAATGGGAAAAGCGAGAAAACGGGGTGGAGTTTTTGACGTCACTGGTGTGGCCCGCCCACATGTTGCCTGAGTGTTTCGTCACGTCCGCCTTGTGCTCAAAGGATCGACCGATATGAGCCCTCCGCTTCCGGTGATGCCTCCTTTTCGGCAGCGGCTATTTCTTCGCCAACATGCCAGTGAGTATCGACAGGTCGGGGATATGGGCCATATACCCCATTTCGCCGAATATTAGAGAGCTCCCACTGGGCCCAACGTCTCCATAAGACATTAGCGATCCAAATGATGTCAGCTTTAGACGTTTTCGCTAAGTTTAAGTTCGAGATTTTTGATGTAAATTGTGCACATTGCGAGCGCATTGTGACACAAGATGGCTGCGCGCACACCGCAAACATGGGGCCAGCCTCACGGAGGATTAAAAAGCGGACAAAAGCTATTTTTTAACCACTACAGCCTACGTAGATGGATGTTATGTTTACAAGTTAGTTTTATTTGACATAGCTGGTCAATTGTGTACAGTTTGACGTGATATTTGCGTAGATGCGCGGCTGTGTTATCTAATCCAGGAAAATGTAGGCCAGCCGAGGAGCCTGACCAGGCTACCGGAGCAGAACAAAATACGTTCATCTACGTGCTTAAAGTCCTATAATATGCAGTAATTAAACTCTTTTATTTGTTTTTGGTGTTCTCTGACAGCGTGGCACGGTTTCTACTTTAAACACACCTATGGACCTTTTGTTTCTGATCACGTTAACTTGGCGTGTGCTTTCATTTCCTTTTTTCAATGCAGCTCGCAAAAGACTTGTTGCACCCATCCCCTGAGGAGGAGAAGAGGAGACACAAGAAAAAGCGTCTCGTCCAGAGTCCCAACTCTTACTTTATGGATGTGAAATGTCCAGGTATAGTTGATCCCTGTCATTTGACGCATCTGGTGTCTTGTCAGTTGGAACCTTTAGAGTATTAACTAGTGTCTCTGTTCTCCAGGATGCTACAAGATCACAACGGTGTTCAGTCACGCTCAGACAGTCGTGCTGTGTGTAGGCTGTTCAACAGTCCTGTGCCAGCCCACTGGAGGCAAAGCACGTCTGACAGAGGGTCAGTGACTTATTACAAACATGTCCATCCAGCTAGGCTGTGGCTAAGGGTTTTTACGGCTCCTGTTGCATCAGGACCTTTTGAAGTTACTTATGTAAACCGATAATTTTCATGATTGTTATCTGCATAGTTGGGCGTGATAGTTGATCTCCGTTTCAATACAATGTCCTGAAACGGTAGAGATCCAATAAGTCTGGCATACCACATATTCCAAGTACAGGAGCATAAATCAGTAGAGGATATACAGCTTTAATTTTATGTTTTAGGCTGTATTAATTATGCCATCCAGCAGAACTTTTAATACTCAATATTTTTAGTCTGTCATTCAATTTTAACATTTGCTGCTGGTGCAAAATCTTTTGTTTTGCTTTTGGATTATTAAAAAAAAAAAAAAACTAAATGAAAAACAATTTGACATGAAATTGCTTGAATTCTTTGTAGCTACACTCGCTCATTTGCACTGTTTCAGTTATCTTTCATTTTTTTATGCTTCATCCTCTTCAGTGTCAGGGCATTGAATGTCAGCCAGCACTGAATAAAATCTCTGAAGAAATGCCCCTCATCAGCATCTAGGTGCTGCAGCACTAACCATGATGGATGAATCTATCAGGCTGGGATAACTTAATATATCCTCATGGTACTAAATTATCATTGGGAAAACAAAATAAGCAAAGGCATAAATACTGGCGTTTCAGAGGCATGTTGGAGGGATCATTTTTCCTGTTTTGATTTAGTTGGCCGCACTGCTAAGTGACTGGACTTCCTCTGTAGTGGTCTTCCAATCTCATTCCAGTGCCAGATAAACCTCAGTTTGCAGAAGGGTTGAGCTAGACACTGGCTCCCCCCTTTCGAAGGCTGAGAACAAACGCCATGTTACAAAGTGGAGAGTCAGTAATGGCAAGAGATGTTTGTGTGTGGATCCCAATCAGTCATAATGCACAGTGGTGACTCGTCAGTGCTGCGTGCTTTGACTGCAGTATTTCTGCATGTGAGGCGTTTCTTTTGTCGACAGCAGACTGACTGTCATTGTCTCCTCTTGGCAGGGTGTTCATTCAGGAGGAAGCAGCACTAGGCCACTCTCCTCTGAGCTGAAGGGGGGAGAGAAGGGGATGGAGCGGTTGATATCAGCGTCTCTTGCCGAAGAGATCGCGACAGATCCTGCGGTCTGATGGGAAACGAGGCCAGAAGACTAAACGTGGGGACAGCAGATGGATTTCCACAGTTTATGTCAATGGATTGCTTGCTGTAATTCCACCCTTCAACCCTGTTTCTCTCAATAAATATTGTTTTGGCTAAAGAAATGGTTTTTGATTTCTTTTTGGTTTTGTCATGAAGCTTGCTTTTGAGGTCTCATATCAAGACAACAGTGGAATAGATCACATTAGGTTGCATCTTTATTCATTCAAATTCATGCAGTTTCTGCAGATGTAGTTAAATTAGCAGTGAGTGTTTTTGTCTTGGGTTTATCAAATGTCTTCAGTGTAATGTTATCCTGGTATCATTATGATCGTCATGATCACAATTTGAAACTATTATACCCTCACCTTTAGCGCAGTAGAGAAGCCATGAAACTGTTACATGTTTTTACACATTGTATTTCTGCACTGGTTGATACATTTTATGGTCAGTGCAGGTGGAGAAGCTTCTGTATCCTTTCCTGCTCAGCTCAGGCTTGCACACTCGCTCTTCACTTCCCTCTCCCTGAGCAGGTGACGGATGGAGGAGTTCTGCGTGGAAAGGGTGCTGGAGAGGAGCGGGATCAGGCTCCTGAAACCGTCCCTCAGCTCCTCCACTTGCTCCTCCAGGCTGTGGATATGCGTGTCAAGCTCCCCCTTGCAACTCTGCACCTCTGTCAGCACGTCGTAGATCAGGCTCTGCATCTGCGTTGTTGTGAGTCAGAGGACAATATGACACTTGAGGAATAAGAGTCTCTTCGGTTGAGGTTTAAATCAGCTGTCCCACATTCCTTAACACTTTTTATTTATATTTTTTATACCTTAGTGAGATCTACAAGTGTGTTGCCCTGATCCACAAGTATGTTCTTCTCCATCTTCACGCTCCGCAGCCTGGCCAGAAAAAAAGAGAAAACAACCCATAGATCTGACTTGGTATCATCTGCTTTTATGGAAACGTTTGAAGCTTCTCTGATCTGATTTTAAAATTTTACAAAATGCAAACTTAATTCCACTCACTTTTTTAAGAAAAATACAGATAATTTTAAATATGTTTACTCATGGTACAACTGAAAAGAAATTATTTTTAAACCAGACCATATATTGTGTTACAGTAATTGCTAGTAAGTAATGTCCTCAATGGTGCTTTTATTGAGCCAGCCCTTTAAATTGGCTGGACTTTAGATTAAAGTCATTTTATTTTGAAATTATGCCCCTGCAGTCCAGATGCACAGGGTACAACGTAGCTTTAAAAAGAGACAAATTCACCTTTGAACACACAGTAAAGTGTAGTCAAAATTGAAACTCAGTGTAAATCAGATGTGATATTTCAATGAATCGTTTCTAATCACGTTTGTGAAATAGTCCAAAATGGGACAAAAGTGATGCTGTAGGAAATATGCAAAAATAATTTATTTAATTAAACTTATCTTGTATTGATTCAGTTTTGAGAAAGTGCTCACTCTGTCCTCTTGCATGAGAAATGAACTCGGTTTAAAAAAAATAAAGCCAGCTTCATCTCAGAGTTGTGTCTTACTCGTGGATGGCCAGGAGCAGCTTCCTCTGGTGCATGCGGACTCTGGAGTCGTTTCTTTCTCTCGAAAGCTTAGTGTGCTTGTAGATGAGCCAAGTCTCTCTCAGCACATTTGCAGCAGCATTTTTTATCTAGTGAGAGAAAATCACCAGGAGAGTGATTGCATGTTCATGCTCAAGGGCTGATTTATGCAAATTAAGAGCAGCAAACCGATGTATCCTACTGTGCAATTTTGATTCACAACTTAACACAGCTTTAAAAAAAAAAGTGGAAAAAATGGGTGCATTTTTTTTTCCTCCTGTGAAATCTGCTTATGTTCCAGTCGTACCAGTACAAAAAGGAAAAATGAGATTTAGAAGTAAAAATATACAACTTGCCCAGAAAAAAAAAAAAAAAATTCCCTTCCCGGTGAAAGTTAAGCAGATCAGTCACAGGGTTCAAAAACAAACAAATTAGAGTACTTGGATCTAAAAAAAAAAAAAGTCCTTATATAGCTCTCATAAGGTTCTTATAATGTACAATATAGCAAGGGTATGCTTTATTAATATTAATATGTTAAATGTAGCCATACTGAACAGAACCCTGGTATTCACCCTCTTGGAGATGTGGGAGTCCATCATGAAGTTGTGAACATGCTTCTCGGCTCTGGTCAGCTCCAGCTTTCTGGCCACCACAGCCACCACCAGCACAGTGCAGCCGGCTCCCTGTCAATCAGAGTTCAAGGTTCGTGTGGTGATTTGCAGAAAGAATTCAAGCTATTCTCACTTGCACGCGTTAAAGAGGAAGCCGCCAGCCGTCTGTCTCACCATGATCCCAGTGAGGAGGCAGATGCTGCGACCGCAGTAAGTGTGAGGGACCACGTCTCCGTAACCAATGGACAAGAAGGTGACAGAAACCATCCACAAGGCCTCCATGTAGTTGCTGCTCAGGTCCCTGTAGTTGTGGTGTCTGCAGGAGTAAAAGTCACTCAGCTTGTAAAGAAACAGTACAGCAGAAGGACATTTTTGAGTAATACTGTACACTGTTGCTTTTAAAGTTTAAGAACTGTTAATATTTCCACAGAAATATGACCTAAGAGATCAGATTTGCTCAGCTGATAAAATTGAGCAAGAACAAGGTTAATCCGAGTATTTGAAGAGAATGTTTCATTACTACACCTCTTTAAGTGGCAACACTACGTGGATGTTTTTGAATTTCACATGGTGTGACCTCCTGTAGCAACAACTCCAACTAAAGATGGAAAAGTAACCGTTTAACAGTCCTGCACATCAGCTTGGAGGACTTTTACCCCGTATCTACGCAGAGAACAGGTATGTTTCAGATGAGCCTGCTCTAGTCATAGCTGTGACTATTGGCCCTAACACTATGGTTTAGACTGGGGGCATCCAAATCCAGTCTTCTAAGGACCGCTGTCCTGCATAATTTAGACCTATTCCGCCACAACACACTTGATTTGAATAAACGGATCACCATCAGCTTGTGTTCAAAGTCAGTTTGTCAACCTACCAGACCACTTGAGTCCACCAGTCTGCCAGTTTACTCACCGTTCCCAGAGGGTCCAAGTCCAGAATGGGGGGCAGAACTTTCAGTTTTCAAGCTCCTTTCCTGTGGGAAGCTATTGGACTCTGAATTTTAAGTCTCAACTTCAGACATTCCTTTCTGAAAGAGCCTACGGTTGATTTATTTATTTATTTTTACTAGTTTTACTACGATTGTTCATTTATACTATATTTTTTATGCCCGTATCTATTTTACCATCGGTTTTAAACTTGTGTTTACTTTGTCATTTGCTACGTTTTTATGTTTGGTTTTTATCCTGTCAAGCACTTCAAGTTGCACTTGTGTTTGAAAGGCGCTATATATAAATAAGCTGAATTGTGCTGTGGCAGGAAAACATGCGAGACATGCAGGACATGCAGGACATGCAGGACATGCAGAACAGGTGCCCTCGAGGACTGGATTTGTACACCCGTGATTTAGATTTAGTGTTTACCAAACCTAAACTGGTAGCTGATCCCATAGTAGAGGTGTGTGATAGGAAAAGGCCCTTTCTTGGATGACGTGTGTGAAATCAGACTATGATACTGGATCATCTTCTTCAGTACATCAATTCTCAAATATCAACAATCATGCCTCAATTGTTTCTGGAAGAAAATCTGTTGACATTTCAAGTTGAATAAAAAGTGAAGCCTAAAAGGTTCAAAAATCTCTCAAGCACCACAGCATATCTGCCGGACAGCGGATGAAAATGCCATTTGAATAACCTTTCAGGGACCAGAGACTCAGCGGTAAACTCGCATACCTCTCACAGACGTGTAAGCCCCACGCGGCCACGACCCACAGAGAAACACTGAAAACCATCAGCACAGTCCCGGGGTAGGTGGTCATCAGTGTTTTCCCCACAAACCGGGTGTTGAAATGAATCTGAACAGCACCAGAAAAAAAAAAAAAGAAGGTGACATGACGTCAGAATTTTGACAGCAAAGGCCTACGAAGTCAGACAATTTAAGTTAGCACCTGTCAGATTATCTTTATATAATACAGAGGCGATGAGGGACACAAAAACTTTTTTTGCAATCTGGCTTGATACATGGACAGTGGGTGTGGTGTTGCAGAGGAGAGTGGTGAAAAGGTCATTTTCATCTTTCAAAAAGGATTAATAGGAGAAGGGATTAGTCAGGAGAACATATTCAAAAGCAGAAAAAAAAAGCAGATAGGCAAAGGCTGTCAGAGTGTGGGACGTCATTACCACATTAAACCAGTATTATTAATGGGAGCAAACAGGATAATAACTCCTCGAAGGATATAAAGGTCAGTGACACTTCTGTGATGGTAACATTAATGTAAAAAAGTACACTTAGATTTTAGAGCAAATAAAATGCCACTGTGACTTTTATGACTTTCCCATTTATGGTTGGTTCCCATTGCAAAGACTTGGCTGTAGAAGAACAAAGTATACATATTTGTCTTGACCTGTTCCCAACAGGAAATGTGCAAAGACTTTAGAAAAATGTGACAACAGTGACCTAAAGGCCTGTTTGCAGCATCATGCCAGAATATGATGTAAGTATTCTGAGAAGGAATGGCAATATCATAAAGTGGAAAAAGCTTTAATGTCTCATCTTTTTTTTTTTTTGTGGAATTTATTGCAAGCCTAAAATCTAGGGATGGGTATTTATTTAACAAATTAAATTTAAGTGACAAGACAAAACATAAAACAATGGTGGTTTATACTGTATGGAATAAAAGTGATTTGGAGTTGTATGCTGGTTGTTGCCACTACTGCCACACTGCTTTAAATCCAGACTGACATCGCAAAGCTTTTAATTTCACTCCTCTCTCCAAATTAAATGTATTACAATCCCATTGCTCTGCCATCCAAGCCTGTTAAGTTCTAAGCCAATTTCTGCTGGGATCCCAGGATGCCCTCCCACCTTGTTGAGCGCTCCAATGCTGCGAGAGGCAGTATCTGTAAGGAGGCGGCTGTGCAGCATCATGGCCCGACCCATCAGGTAGAGCCTCAGGAACATGGGCAGAGCCAGTATGATTTCCAGCTCCGTCTCTGACAGTGACATGCGGACTGTGGTCTGCTGAAAGTACGCCAGCAGCCCCACTGGATAAGGATGAATGGCCGCTACTGCCAGCTCCAGGACTATCAGAGCCAAACGGTCGGTTGTCATGGCAATCCGCCAATCCTCTGCACCAATGTCGTGGACGTAGAGCTGCCACGGAGATGGGAGGGGTGTGGTATAGTCAAAATCATATCTGTAAAGAGCTCATATACATGCAGCATATAACACAAAATTCAGTTTTTGCTTTCTGCAATTTTATGGTATAATATACACTCCTATTCAGAACAATAAAAGACTTAACATTGGAGGGAGGAAAACCAATTTTAGGGCAAACAAGACATAAAAACTGTCAATTTTAAACTTTTAGGAAGCAAAACCTATTGAAGCAAACTTTAAGGGGCATAAAAGGCAATTTCTTCATTTCAAATGTGACTTGATAGTAGTGTTTACACAAATTTGTAAAAGATACATGGTTTTTGATTTGATTTGTGAAGAAAAGGACATGTAGTCACCTGCACCTCACAGCAGTGGTACGCCACAATGAGACCGAGCAGGATGAGCGTAGAGACGCTGATGACAGATTTGATTGCAAGGGAGTAGATGGAGCTCTGTGTCACACACACACACACACAAATATACATATGCAATCTTTGTTAGATGTTACATTACACAGCTGTAAAATGAAAACAGCAAGTCTATGCCATCTTCCTCTCTTTTGAATATTAATGTTCTAGCTCTATGTAATGAAATGTCATACTGTCTGTTTTTATTTCATGTATGTAATTATTACAATAGGTCCTGACTGAAAACAGTAATGTATTTTTATTTTTTTTAATTTCTGACTTTTGCAGAATTTTAACATGTAAATGCACTCTGACCTTGCTGTAAACGCTCCAGGATAGCTCCGTCTCCATCACCATCATCACCACTCCAAACAGGCCCACCGCCAGGGCACTATCGTTGAGGCGCTGCCTCCTTAGAAACAGAGCCCTCCTGTGCGACAGCCGCCAGCCAATGTTGTGGGTCTTCCAGTACCGGTCGTTCTTGGTGGAATTCTTGCGTTTTGGGCTGTTCTGAGGACTTGGGTCAGCGCTTAAGCTGAGGCACTCAGCTCCAGGCAGTGGTCCTTTGGCCTCACCAGGGCACTGATGAGACTGGGGTGCCTTATTGCGTTGCAGAAGGTTGTCATCCTTGCTGGTGATGATTATCTCTGGGAGACTCTGGCGGTTGTGCATCTCCAAAGAAACATTACTTGACTTTCGGTATCCTGGACGATCAACATCCCTAACATCTAGCTGTGACATGCCGGGGACCCTGAAGGGTGATCCGCAGGGGGAAATGGGCATGTCAGTGAAAGATGTGACCTTCTCCTGACGTTCAGCATTTTTGACTTTGCAACGGTGATTTAGCTCCTTCTGTCCTGGGTTTTGTCTACTTTTCGCTGGCCTTTTCTCACATTTCTTCTCTTTGGCTTTAGTTTTGTCCTTCCTCCTGTTGGAACGAGGTGTAGATGTGACATAAAGGTGACCGTTGTATTGTGGTCTGGTACCCATGGCCTGGGTTCTGTCAAGCCACACAGTGTGGTCTATTGATGTTTGGACCGTGTGGTGCATTCCACATTGTGGTGAGCAGGCCTGAGATTGGGGAGCTATTCTTGCGGGGAGGAGTGGTCGATGCTCCTCCACCTCTTCTCCATCTACCACCGACGGATTAGAAAAGGAGTGTTCCATGTGGACTGGGAACTTTTAAAGAGGTCCAGCAGAGATGGGGAAGAGGGTGAGAGATGACAATATTAGACCAGGCAAGCAAGGTAATGATTACAGTGTGAACAGATGGCAACAGCAATGTGAGGGAAAATTGCAGCTGAAATTTTACTCATGAGAAGCTGGTGAGCAGTGATTTTGCTACATATTTCATTTCTGTTAACATATGCTCATTAGAGGTTGAGGGACCCGGGTGCTACACTGTCCCCACCTCTCTGAGTTGAGTTCTTGCCATGCCTCTTTTAAAGGACATCGGTAGATCAGAGCACGAGTACAAAGGGTTATACTCTCATGACAGATTTGGAGGTGCAGGATTTGGTGCAGGAGTGCGCCACTGTTCTCTTTCTCATCTCCCCATCCACTTCTGTTCTCCAATTTTAATGCAACCAGTCTATTGTTAAACATGCTTAGCATTTTATATCCTTCACTGCTTTCAGATCGGGGAGTAGGAAACAGCCTAAAACACCACTTTCATCAACACTACATAGGTTAATGGTTAGGGTCTTGGGGTAACCTATGGGGCTGACCTGCACAGAGGAGAAACAATGGAGCGGCCGGCCCAGTTTTTTTTTTTTTTTTACTATATTTCACTGCTCTCCCCCTCCCCATCTCTCCTTGTTTGCCCTGTTGCACACGGGGTGGACTGGATCACTATGAGACTTGACCCCTGCAGCCGAGGAGGTGCTGTACGGGGCAGCTCTGGGACTGTTGGGGGCTTTCGGGGAAATCCAATACGTTGGTGAAGGTCTGCTGCATGAGACTGGCACAATACGTCAGCACTTTCTGGGATCCAGCCTGTACTAGTGGTTGAGTCCACTGGGAGGGCATCAGTGCTTCATATCTGGCAGCCGGGCTGCTTGGGCTCTGGTGTGGATAGAAGGGTTGCACCGCATGCATCATCACACTACACATCACACCCATCACTCCCGGTCTTGTGCCTTTTCCCTGTCCTTTTGTGCTTCACTGTTGGTAATTTTAGTCTTCTGACAGAATCAGTGTTCCAGGTGTCAATAAAACATGTTAAATTAGATTGTCAGCGAGAACTGGTGAGGAACACATTATGCTCTCTTACATGCGCACATGAAATCCGATTTCTGCTGTAATATCAAATTGTGTTTATACCTGGCTTAAAAAGAAAAAAAAATAATTTGCCAAATGAATGAAACATATGTAAAAGAACATGCAAGTTCACAGAGTATTGTGTAAGATTCAAATCCTCAAATGTTTCCTTCTTACCTTATATTTCAGGCTGAGACTTGCAAGCAATCTGCTGTAAAGATGAAAAAGGCCTTGTTTCTTATCTCTTCAAGGATTTCTGCTGTCAGACGTATGCTCTTGAAGGTCACACCTACCTGAGTCACAAATATCTTCAAGTATGCTCCTTGCGAGGATTCAGACACATAATTTTCATTAAGAAAGCAAAGCAAACCAGAGGAAAGGTGCATCACCAATGTGCTCGGGTGGGTTTGCATTAAAAAAAAAAAGGAAAAGAACCCATGATGTCTGCCCTCTTCATTTATGAACTTTCTCAAAATCCATTTGCAGCATCAGCATCACAAAGCTCCTCCCAACATTCTGAACGAAGCTCATGAGCAACTTGACACATGATGATTCGTGAGGTAAAGACTCGTCAGCCGTGTTTTCTGCTTTGTGATCGACTGCCGTCCGTGTATCTTCCTTAAAGCCAGAACGGCTTAATGACCGCAAAGACTCTAAGTTGCAGATGTTGCAAAGGCAACGACTGGGTCATCTGTCAGGTTTTTGTTTTTTTTCTCCTCGGATTGGTAGACTTTATCTCCACCTCTATGTGTGTTTATGTGCATAGATGTGCGAGTGGGAAGTCCGGAGGGCAAAGGTCAACTCAATTTAATTCCACACAAATGTGCTGTTATTGCATTTCATTTCTGATCTCATTAAAACTTGACATTAGTGTTATGAGAAAATTGTGCACCGTAACGTTTTGAAAAAGAGGGTAATCTTAAAAAACTAGCTATGAATATATATATATACACATATATGTATATGAAGTGAGCGAATTGTATTGAAGATTAATCAGGTGAAACAGAGACTGTGTGCTTAATGAAATATCAAATATGTCACCAGAATCAAACAATATGTACTGAGCAGAGGGATCTATTAAGTATTAAAGTCACAACAATGACATTCAACGTCATGAATTTATCTAAATCCTTGTGACAGATGGGTCCACAGATAACAGAGCTCTGTCCAAACGGAAAGACCCAAGAAGCAAAGGGTGGGTGGATCGCGACTGGATAGTAGCAGGATAAAGAATGGTATTATCTAATCTGAACATAACATGTATTTAAAGATAGATAGAGGGACAAGGAGAATAGCAGGAGGGGGGGAGGAGGGGTTCACAGGTAGTCACGTCACCCACTTGTATTTGACTTCCCTAGGAGTCCCTCCAGATGAGAAATGTCATAATAAAACTCCTCATTCCACGCTGAGTCTTAGCCATATGGTACTTTTCTTGATTCTTTGCTTTGAAACTCTGCAGGCAGAGAGCTCCTAACGTCTGTCCGTCAACACCAACCCTTACAGATGGTTCCTGATGGTGTTTCCCGTTTATGCTGAAACAGTAGGCTAAAATTTATTCAATCCTTTATTTGTACAGGAATATCTCTTGAGACTCAAGAGAGACCTGTTACATACAACAAATACCATAAAAACAGTAATACAATCTACTTAACACTACTAAAAATCAATACCATACATTATCCACAGATGGGTTTTTGCTGATAACAAATACAAGTACCTACAGACAAATTTCCAAATCTCTTTGTTAAAACTTTAAACTCCCCAGGTGTGACCTGATTGGAGATCTTCAGGTCCTGCTGAAGCATGTTCCAGGTGGAGGGCCAGAAAAGGAGAAGGCTTTTTTGCCAAGCTCAGTACGGACTGAAAGAATGCTGAATGTGATGAAGTCCTGAGAGCGCAGGCTGTGGTATTGCGGACTTATTGAAATAGAGAAAACCCAGTTCTAGGCTGTCATGATAGAGACCACACCATGTTTTTAAATGAAGTTGCTTTAGATTATGTCACCCTGCCACCGGCTGCCAGTCCATCTTCAGTTAGTCTCCGCTACAGCAAATCCTCCTTTGACGGCCAAGAGAGTGAAATGAATCTGGAATATTTTCGAGGCAACTAATTGCTGTGGCTGTTAAATCTTGAGCCTGTACCGGTTCATCTTGAGGACAGGTTAATTGCTTCACCCTCATCTGGTGGGAAACATTAGGGAAAAGATAAACAAGTCCCACTTGGATGCAGACTGCAGTAGCAAATTTTGAGCTCACAGTTTGGGCCAAGTCAGATAAGACGACACGGAAATTCAAAATGACAAGAGCGTTAAAGCAGTACGGCATTAATATACAGACATATGTGCGAACAGATGGTTATTGTTTCATGCAGCTATTTGCCTCTACTAAAGGATAGATGTTGATACAGGATGCCTTGCTGTGATATCACTTCATCTGCATCTTCATTGTATCCTGTTACCTTCCTTTTTTTCCATCAAGACAGGTGCTTCTTCATAACTGTAATGGATACATGCATGCTTATTGGACGAGGTGGACTTAGTTAATTAAAATAGGCTTAATTCATGTGTCTGAGAATGACAAGCAGGTTTAGTTCATGTCGATTTTTTCTTTTTAACCATGTAAATCCCTTGAAGGACACACAAAGGAGGTGTGTAAGGATAAAAAGGTGCAGTTGATAGGTTCATGTCAGCAAAGCTTGATGTCTCAAAAGACAAATACATTCTGCTCTCAGTATAAATAATGGATATAGATATTGAATAAATGTGATTGTATTGAATAGGATGTATACAGAAGAACAGCAAGAGGGGCTAGACTGAGATGGAGACCGAGACCGCTCCAGACATTCTTCCATACAGTATCCCCCTCTGTTCCTTTTTAAAAAATTTTATAAATCACAATGCCATCCTCAAACACCACAGTCCGTGGAGACTCCTTTCTGACCTCATCTGCTAACCTATCCAGGATGTCATACACTTTGATGCCACTCCAGACTTCCTCATGTAATACCTCAATTATTTGATTTTCCCTTATTTTATTTTTATTTCCCTGCACTTTCCTATCAGCATTCTTAAGTCAAACCCTGCCTCTCCAGTGGTCTTTCTGAGTGAAACCACACTGCTAGTTTTCTTTTTCTTAACAAAACCTCCATTACTCTTTCCCAGATCTTTATTTTGTGGTTCATCACCTTTAAACCTCCGTAGATACCACAGTTCTGGACATCAGCCCTGCTCTGCATAATCAGGATTAGTACACTTTTCCTCCGTCCCTCAGACATTCGGATTACACCACCAGCATGTTACCAGGAGCAAGTGTGTTTCCTTTCTTCAATCTCCTCCAAGCTGCTTTCTCTTTACCTTTACTGATTCTCTGCACCCTCCAACCATCTCTCTCTCTCGTTTTCTTCATTCATCAGTTCTCCAAAGTACCCCATCCGCCTTGGCACACTCCTCATTTGAAAGTACATCCATCTTTAATTACCTAACCTGCTTCATATCCTTCCATTCAATCAAATCCTCCTCTCCTCTTAGTTTAGTCTGTCATCCAACTTGCCTCCTGTTTAGCCTTTTCCACCTCACTATTTGTCTTACATCGTTGGCTACCCCACTGTTTCTCTTCTTTTCTACTTTCCTGGACCTCGTCATTCCACAATCTGTTATGCTCAGAGAGGGGACCCACACGCAGAACACAAAAGTTAGTAGGGTGTTGCTGTTTATTAGAATGAAATACA
>JBAMYA010109482.1:0-19488 GCA_037176975.1 Arrhamphus sclerolepis
AGTTTAGGCTCTAATTATTGCTATATAATCTTATTTTTATAACTGGGTCAAAACCGACCCTAACAACACAAGAGACATAATTTCAAGGAGAGCATTTTATAATTCAGTAAGAAAAAAAAAAAAAGTTCAATTTTGTTCAAATAGAGGTACCTGACAAAGTCAAAAGACGTTGATGTAATAAACAAATGTATGTGGCTCTTTTACGCATTTAAAATCTAAAACGGGTCGGTGGCGACCCTAACACAAGACGAAGGTTAAGCTCGCCTAAAAGGGTCCAGGAGGAAAGTGCCGGTGCTTATGTTGGCTCAGACTCCAGCTCTACTTCAACAAAAATGACCTTTTCCAAGTCAGTCGATCAACAAACTCTGTGGACACCCAGGGAGAAGGCAAATGACGGCAAAACATGATTAGAGAGAAACTAGAGATACTGTGTGTTGTAAGGAGGAATTAATTATTCATCGTCCTATACACTTTGGATTTTTTGGACTTAATATAGTTTCAGAAAAGTAATACTATATAAAAACAGCAGTTCTTAATGCATTTTATATCATTTCTTTTAAAAGATGTTTATTTCTTGATGATATTCCTTTACAGACAGACAGACACAAATGGAAAGATTTAAATGTACAACAATAATGCAAAAATATGAACTGACACAGATGCAGCACAATAAAAAAAAACTATTAGAAAAATGTACATACATATACAAAACGTGGGAGTTAACTTTAATTTAACAGATGAATATAAACTCTTGCAGTGCAAGAAGCAACATATTTACATGTGCAGGTGTTATTGACTTATTGTAAAGTGTAACGGAGAATAGCAGACGGGGCTTTCTGAATGGAGCTGAATATGTTTTTGGAGAAAGAGCTTTGCTGCCTCTGGACTAAGTGATCAAGGGGGTGGGACTGATGGTCCAAGATGGATCGCAGTTTGTTCAGTGTCATCCTGTCCATCAATGAATCTAATATATCCTGAACTTGGTAACGCTGAAAACATGTACTTTACTTCAAAATCTGACTGAATACGACTTACAGGTTACTCTCTGTCCATCTCCATAGTGCTTCATCCTTGCCTCCTAAGATCACCCCTCCCTGTAGGAGGTGCTGTCCTGCTGGTACCATGGTAACTTGACTTCTGTCTTGTTGATTGCTCTTCACCCAGCCTCATGACAGTATATGAAATAGCTACAGAATGTTGGTCCACAGCAGAATATGGTTTATGTGATCTGAAAATGTTCCAGACCTTTACCAAAGCTGTTCTATCCCAGAAAATGCTCCAACAAATATGTATTTGTCTAGCCTGATAGACCAGACCACATTCAGTGGGCCTGAAAACAAGTCAAAGGGCCTCCTCATCCAGGAGGAGGGGCCAACTGTTCCTTCTCAAATTACCTCTGCACACAGCTGGTTAGAGCTACAACCAATCAGAGCAACAATCAAGGCGAAGCATTATCAGAGATGCAAACTGGTCAACTGGAGAATGTTGTGTAGAGACGCATATAATATAATAAAAATGAAATCCAATGATTGTATCCATTTTTGCAAGCAGAATAACCAGTGTGCTTAAACACTCAAACTATAGCTTCAAAAAACATAAGAGTAACACAGCTGTCTACGGCTTACATTAGATATACATAACAAGTTCAGATTACATCTTGAATAGCATCTTTTAATGTTAGAGCTAGATGTCTATTTATTTATATAGCGTAAATAGGCGCTATATAAATAAATTGAATTGAATTGAATTGAATTTACCAGATGTTTCTTACCGTTTGTAATTTAAATAGACTTCTAACTGGCGATATCAGAGCTGGTTCAAACGACTGCTGTTTACCATCCAGACTACAACGTCTCATCATTGCGTTAAGTCCTTGACGGGGATAGACTGATCTGATTGGCTCTTCAAGACTTTTGGGCACAATTAATGAGCTTCGATAGAAGGTACATAGATACACCTGCTGAGCAAGTTCAAATTCGCTAGCAATATGTCCTGAATTCTTGGCAAGTATTTGTCTTCAGTGGCTGTAAAATAAATTCAATTACAGGAAGAAAAGATAAACAAATGTTCCATCTTTGGTGGTCCAAGTCTTTGAAAGCTAATTTAATGTTGTCTTAAGCATGCAGCAGGATAATCAAATTGTTCTGCATGTTCCTGCAATGTATTCATGCACCAATAATGTCCAACCAAAGAGCTCAAGCTGCTCTCTGTTTTTTTTTTGTTTGTTTTTTTAAAAAAAAAGAAAACTTGCAGCAGCACCTGTGAAATAAGCTGACTGTATTTGACTGTTGGGTTATTGTCGCTTTGCTGTGCAGAAAAGATGTGAATGACAGCTGTTGCAGGTCATGGTTCTATACTGTTTCTGACAATTAATTTAATCAAATTTGTTTATTCTCCAGTGACTTAGCTTTCCTGTGTAAGGCACTCGTCAGTGTTAGAGTGAGAATAAGACCAGATATGATGGCAATGCTCAGCTGATAATTTGTCACAGACAAATTTGGACTATAATGTTTGACAGTATTAGTGCGGTTTTCATATCACAGATTTGAAGCAGTAGCTGGAAAATCTGTGGGCCCATGGATAAATGACATGCATGATGTAGCCATGATCTCTAACCAGCCTGAATAAAGAGCTTCTCCAGCATTATGATGACAGATGACATCACATTATGTGGAGAAAATGTCGAAAGGCACAGCTGTGTTCACCCTCCTTATGGAGATATCAGACTGGAAACATGGAAACAGTAACACATGAGCTGCAGATACACACATTGTACTCCTGACAGCTGTGGTGTGCATGTTTGTGTGTGTGCGCCTTTGAGACACCCATGTCATGATTTTAGTCATGAGCTGTCATACTGTACATTAATTGTACTGTACTGTCAGCACTCATTCCTGCGGGTAAATTCATTTTTGCCATTGTGGTAACACAATACGTGCAATTGTGTGCTGAGAGGGAGGCAAGTGTAAGTTAAAGTGTACACCATGTTTGTCAAAGTTGTGGTAACTTGACTTGTGTTTGAATTGCTTTGAATTATGAGAGAGCATTGTGTCAGCCATCAAAATGTCACAGAGATTTACTTACACTTCAACAACTTTTTTCTTAGGAATACAAAACAAATTGATTTATGTCAAGACAAAGATTATGTTTGAATCAACAAAAGGGTATAATGTTGTACAATCATATTAGCACTGAAAATAGTTAAGAAAAACTTCTGTTGGGTGTTTACAACAGCTGAAGGAACATTCCTGCATATAATATGGATGAGTTAAACAATTCCAAGTTACAGTTATTTTGGTCCTGAAAGGCTGTTATGGTTCACTATTCTCATTAAGTCCTGTTCTCTGTCTTTTAATAGACAGATTTCAAATACCAACTGTAAAACCCTAATTCCCAAAAGGTTGGGACGCTGTGTGAAATGTAAATTAAAAACAGAATCTCATAAAAATCATATTTTATTTCCAATAGAATATAAAGAACATATTATTTGTTGAAACTGAGACAGTTTACCATTTCATGGAAAATATTAGCTTATTTTTACTTTGATAACAGCAACACATCTCTAAAAAGTTGAAACAGGGTGATGTTTAGTGATGTGTAGTTTTTTCTTTTAACAACCGTCAAACATCTGGGAAGTAAGGAGAGCAGTTTCTGGAGTTTAAGGAGATGATTGTTGTCCCACTCTCGTCTGATGCAGGATTCTAGCTGCTCAACACTCTTGGGCACTCATTTATAAAACTGTGTGTAGGATCTGTACTAACAGGTTATGTGCACACGAAAGGCAAAAATGGTGTGCTCCAAAAAAATAAACAGATTTATAAAACCGCACATGGACACACTTGCAAGCAGTTTCCTTCACTACATGTTCCGCCTTCAACACACCAACGTTCTATCATTAATGGTCAATGTAAAGGACCTCGTGAGTTTCTGTATGTACATCAGCTGCTGACAGCCATCACATGCATGCACCTGTCTGTCTGTTCTTTGTGTGGATCCAGGCTACTTTGATATTGTTTCACAAATAACTTGTGCATTGATGATACGCACATTTTTACAGTTCAAATAGACAAATTCATCTTCACTCACCCTTTTAGCAGTGTGACTACAGTCAATTGTTTAGCAGTTTAGCAAATAGCAGCCCATCAATCAGTGCTGTCAACCTCTATAAAATATAATTTGT
Source organism: Arrhamphus sclerolepis (assembly GCA_037176975.1). Lineage (NCBI taxonomy): Eukaryota > Metazoa > Chordata > Actinopteri > Beloniformes > Hemiramphidae > Arrhamphus > Arrhamphus sclerolepis. The sequence goes on from JBAMYA010109482.1 coordinate 4,181, forward strand.
ATATGGAAGTATTATATATATGAACGTAGTGTGTTGAGTTTTTATGGAATATTAATGGAACACATCTTTGATGCTACTATTGGCTGTTTATGAATACACAGCTTGACAAAACAGATATAAACTGAAGTTAGTCAATATTTCTAAACGAGAACCCGAGATTTTATTTATTTATTTATTTATTTTAAGGATGCAAATTGACTGTCTTTGCTTGCTGCACAAATATCCCAACGTTGGTGTTCTTGGTGATCATTTTCAGACTGAGACAAAATAGACAGTATCATCTTAAAGACATTGCAAGACATCAGTCAACATTGAAAACTTGGGTGTAGGTGGATTTAGATGTATTTATTTAGATGGCCACCACAAAACCTGAACCTCAGTTAAGCAGAGCATAGTTCTGTCAGGAGCAATGGAGTAAAATTCCAGCAAAATATTATGTGAGGCTTGTGGAGGGTTTCCCAGAATATTTGCACCAAGTTTAGCTGTTTATTTCTAGCAAATACCAACTGTTTGTAAACTGACTGATGAAGTTAAGGTAATCCAAGCTAATCTGACAGTAAGTCTGACAGCAAGTTTCCTCAACTTCACTGTCAGACATAGAGGAAGACTATAAACTGTACGTTAACTTGCAACTGTGTGTCGACTAAATTTGACGTGTTGTGTTCAGTCACATGTGATAGGCCTGTATGACCTGTAGAGTCTCGCATGCTTCCTACTGGCGTGAGGAGGAGGAGCAAGATGAAGGGGGAGGAGGACAAAATTGGGGGTGAAGGGAGACGAGAGAGCCAAGCTCATGGGGCAGGATATCAGGGAGGTCCACATCAGGAGCATGAAATTAAAAAGAAAATGCAACATGATACAAGCAAAATAAACAGCGCTGAGGGCCTCCCTGGTTTGTTTTAAACAGACTGGGTGATTATTGAATTGTGTTGATTGTGCCGTAGGTCTTCATCTTAACAGAAGTATACCAGAAAACTTTATTGTAAATAACTCAAACATGGAAATGAGAACTTGCTTGTCTTTTTATTTTTCTAATTGACAACTTATGTCATTGTATCACTTATAAGCAGTAGGTCAAGATTTGTTCTTATACAAATTAAATTTATAGAAGGTTATGTATCATAATAGAGAAACATAAATGAAAACAAAAACATTCACTTAATCTTACATCATTTCTTTCTTTAACATATTAACGTGTGGTTTTAGTGATGAAAAACTTTGATGGATACAGCTAATAACAATGATAAACATTTTTGTAATTGGCCAGAACAGCGTAATGATGTTCACCATATTGAGTATTTCCTGTTCGAGTCATTTACTGACCCCTGACCCCCCCAGAAGTCATTCCCATGCTCCCTGTGTGGCAGTGAGCACCCGCTGCTCCAAAGTGCCTCCATCTATGGTGTAGCTATCAGCGACATGTAGCACTAATTGCCTTTACAACAAATCAGTTGCAGATGACCTAAAAAATATTTCTGAGTTAAATAAGTCCCGCTCTCCCCTTAAAAAAAAAAAAAAAGAAAAGAAAAGAAAAAAAAGGCATATTTTAAAAACTGGTTTACAAAGTGCTTTACGGAAGGACAGCCTGTCAGTAATCCAGGACAAAGAATTGCAATACGTTACGAAATGTGATATGTTGTGACAGCGTCTTGTTTTAACAAAAGGCCACAATGGATTAACATGTTCTCACAGGAGATTGCTGTTAACAGCAGGCTACTTCACCTGTTCTATTGGATCCAATTATCCTTACAATCCTTTGAAAGAAAAAAAGAGAAAGAAATTAAAGTTAGGTGAAACTCATTTTGTGAGCTTTGACTCTTGAACAGTTGTGTCATTTGATTTTACATGCACCATAAACATTGGTGCTAACCTCTGAATGACTGTGCTGCCTGTCATAGTAGGACACAGCATCACCATGGTAACTATGTGTGGACCCTGGAGAAATGCTTTCTCATTTTGCCTGCACTACAACTGTATGTACAGCAAGGTGACAAAGTTAAGTTGAAGCTGTGTAGGACCCAGCATCACCATGGTAGGACCAGCATCACCAGAGTAGGACCCACCATCACCAGAGTAGGACCCACCATCACCAGAGCAGGACCCAGCATCACCATGGTAGGACCGGCATCACCAGAGTAGGACCCACCATCACTGTGGTAGGACCAGCATCACCAGAGCAGGACCCAGCATCACCAGAGTAGGACCCAGCATCACCATGGTAGGACCAGCATCACCAGAGTAGGACCCAGCATCACCATGGAAGGACCAGCATCACCAGAGTAGGACCAAGTGCCACCATGGCAGGACCCAGCATCACCATGGTAGGACCCAGCATCACCATGGTAGGACCAGCATCACCAGAGTAGGACCCAGCATCACCATGGTAGGACCAGCATCACCAGAGTAGGACCCAGCATCACCAGAGTAGGACCTAGCATCACCAGAGTAGGACCCAGCATCACCATGGTAGGACCCAACATCACTATGGTAGGACCCAGCATCATCAGAGTAGGACCCAGCAGCACCAGAGTAGGACCCAGCAGCACCATGGTAGGGCCTGCAGAAGGAGAAGGGAGAGTGACTACAGAAGTAGACAATGTTAATGCTATTTAAATGTTCCAGAACAATCTGAGACTGAGATACAGGACAGACAGGAAGAAGACGCTCAGTGTACAATAGGAGCCATCTTCCAGCAGCTTAGGCCAATAGCAGTATAACTAGGAGGTGGTCTAAGAGACAACTGAGTTGAAGGCTTTATTGAAAAGGAAGTTCTTAAGCATAACCTTAAATGTAAAGAGGGAGTCTGCCTCACAGACCAAGGCCTGAAGTGCATTCCAGAATAGAGGAGCCTGATAGCTAAATACTCTGCCACCCTTTCTAGACCTACAGACTCTTGGAACAGCAAAATTACCTGCATTCAGGGAGCGGAGTGTTCTACGAGGACAGTATGGAACTATGAGGTATGATAGCAGGAGATTTGCCCAGAATGATGGTTATTGCACTGATGAAATGGACATTCCTGGTGCAGGAGAATGGAAGTGATATGGCTCAGATTTTCCCCTAATGGATGGGCCCAGATCTAGAAAGCTTGTTTGAAATCTTCAAGACAAAAGCTGATGTCAAGTTCACAGTGAAAGAAAATTCAAGTCAGTATTATGGCAATCTTAGAGATAATAAATTAAAGTCTTGAGCTGGAAAGTCACAGTGAGGCGAAATATTAGTTATTATATCTCAGGAATGCAGTATAGCATAGAAAATGGATATATTATAAAGAATAAACTGAGGAACTGTCTGGACTTGGTGTGGATTTAGTCTTTTTTGAGGTAATTTGGTGTTAAAGCATGAACCTTGTAAGATTTCCAGCCAGTATTAGTCATTTGGGATATTTTGTTGGTTTCCCTCTGCAGACTGAAATATCCAAGCACATAGTAATAGCTAGTATAAACATTTATTGTCCCCAGAGGATTAATTGTGGCAGCTTTGGCATTTCCCCCCCAACAAGGTTGGTGTTAGCGGTTCTAAGTAAAACTTTCAACAACTACTTGTTGGACTTCCATGAAATTTGGAAAATACTAATGAGTAATTGCTGGAATTTAAAAACAGAGCAGAGCAAAGTTATGACATTTCATCCAAGCTTGCCCATTTCTATTAGCCTCTGTAATTCTCTTTGTTCATATCACACAAGTGGGGTGCACATGATTTGATTTTGGTCAGACAAAATATAACCAATATATACAAACCATGGAGACATCAAAGCTTGAAATACACTCAGATTTATTTCTGTCGTTGCCACAATTCAGCATATGTCCAGTCATGCTGTTCATTAATTATTTACTGATTTCATGTTATGCAATATGAGTTGTATTAATCTTTTAAGACTGTAAAAATCATACAGTGTGAACCTGGAATAAGGCTTCGCCTCCACTGTACACAAGCAATTTTGTGTGTAGCTGCATCACTCCCCTATTTACTTGCACTGAGGCGTGTGCATTACAGCCACAGTCAGGTCTATTTAAACCTCACTATTTTGTTGTAAAGCATAAATATAAATAACTTTATATAATGACAGTAGCTCTGCTCTCAACCTCCATCTCCTACAGACAAGCCTGTTTCTTCCACCCGTTGTCCCAATAGGAAGGTATTGAGGGACTGCAGAGAAGTAGGAAGTCTGCAATAACCTCCATCAGATTATCTTCTATTGTTTTTTTTTAATAAAGACAAAGTTTTCATGTACGCTACTTTGATTCTACCACTAATGTAACAAACATGAGGAAAAAACGTTTCATTGAATGTTGCACAGAGGCAACACATTCTCCCTCCCTTACCGTCACATATTGACGCTTGGGCAACACCCCCGTGCGTCACAGATTGACACGAATGGTACCCCTTTTTTTGTCATTAATTGACGGTTGTGGGTGAGTTTTGGGGGTTGATGGTGGGGGTGGCTGGGTGATAGGGCGGTGGGGGTTGGGATTTTGGGGGTTGGGGGGCTGAGGGGTGGGGGTGGGTGGGGTAGGGAAAAGAGGAGGGTCGGGGTTAAAAATATGATGAGGGCTAGGCAGTAGGACAGTTGGGGTGGAGGATGCCCGATGCGTCAAAATGCAACGCTGGACGTGCGCGTCAAAAAATGCCGCAAAAGAAGTACCCTAGCATCAACATGTGACGCACAAGACCAAAGCGTCAATATATGACCAGTTGGGAGTGAGACTGCGTTGAGAGAGGAGAACAAACGTCTACTTTGACTGGATAACACCCTCATTTGCGTTTTTGATGTACTACCCGGATACCCTGCCTTCCCAAGATCCCTTGCATAGGCGTTGAACAGAAAATGAATAAGATGTGTTTGATGCGAGCGATACATCGCATGTAATGGACACCTGATGTAACACATGTAGGACAGTGGCCCTCCAGGAATGGAACTGGAACCCTGATGCAGGTGAAGATAGTTTGGCACCTTGAGTGAAAGTGCAACATGTAAAGTTCATAACTTCCCTTAGAGACATAATGTTAACTTTTTTCAAAGTTAAAAGCAGATGGCAAATCTCTGACTGTTCCATTTGATAATATTTAGAATGATTTAGAAACAACACTTGATAAGGAGACAATGTGCTGTTTCAGTAGGAATAACATTAGGAGAAGAATTTTCTTGTTGAAAGTGTTACTTTGACCAATTTTGAATTTTGATTTTGAGTTTTGGATTGGTAGCTTCTCTTGTCTTAGCGGAACTGCATTCCATCCAACAATCTCTCCAGAAGGCAGTACTGGGCCGTTCCAGCTGACTTTCAACCGATTGAGCAACAAATAAATTATGAAAGTTTAAATAAATAAATAATACAGCAAAAAACAACAACATAGAAACAAGAAAATACATTCAACAAAAACCTAACAAAGATAAATTGACTGAGGTTTTGTAACCAAAGCCCAGCATTCAATAATGAAAGACTTGACACAAGCCTTTTTATTGTAATTGGCTCACCACCCTCACCATGGTTGACTCATGTTGGAAGATTACAGAAATGTTTCTAAAAGTTCTGCTTGGGCGGTTTTGTTGAAAACTTAAGGACTGATCTTTCCAAACATGGCATGAACATATAAATTTGTCAGCACATTTGCAAAATAAAGTGCAAATAAAACACAGTAAGGTGCCTGTACTGCACAGTGCACCTCTCTGCCCTCTCTACTACATGAAATAAAGCAGGATGCTCTCCCACCATGCATTGCATTTCTACTGCTATGAGCCCATTAATGCCTGGGCCAGCGGAAATGTGGAAAAAGGAACAGGTGGTTATTGTTAGATTTTAGCCTTCCATTATGAACTGAAAAGCATTTCCAGAATTAGGCGGGGCAGCTGAAATGGCCCTGTAACAAAAAGTTACAAATTCAAATCCAACTGAGTCACTCTAAGGAACCTTTTACTCTCTTTTGGAAAAGGAAGTTTTCATCCAGGGATATAAATAAGGAATTAAATGGAAAAATCAACATTGGTAGCTGAGAAATTTTAGATAATTCAGCTCTACAACATTAAAAACTCAATAAACTCATTTTCTCATGGTTTAATTGACTCACTGACCTTCTTAGGCACCAAAAGTTATAGATTGTGCAGCCAGCAGCCCTGGCTGATGTCAAATTCACAGTGTGGTCTTTAGATCTGCTCAGTTGCAAACAGACCATCAACAAATCCCACCTGAAGGAAAAGAAAAAATTCTAAAGAATAAATGGATCCATTTGGACTTGGATTTAGTCCTTTTTCTGAGGTAATTTGATTGGTGTTAAAGCTTGAACCTCATCAGATTTCCAGCCAGTATTAGTCTAGTGGTTGTTGGTTTTCACCTCCAGACTTAAATATTCAAGCATGTAGGAAGTGCTATAAAATTTTGTACAAACATTTATTGTCCTCAGAGGATTAATTATGGCAGTTTTGGCAAAACAAAGTTATGATATTTCATCTAAGGTGGCCTCTCTACTAATCTTTGCCCATATCACTTAAGTGGGGCTCACATGGTTCGATTTTGGCCACAAAATGTGACCAATGTAAACAAACCGTAGAGATTTCAACATTTCTGCGTCTAAAACAGTTAGTGAAGAAAGTGACACTGGCACAGATTAAGATGTGGAAGAAAATGTCCAGGGTTCCAACAAAGAAGAAAATTTAGTGGAGTGGTGTCAGCAGAAACCTTCGGTGTATGATATTTGCAGCTGTGCATTGTAACCTATAAGTCAGAAGGTATCACCATTGCAGAGTTTACATATATCAGACATTATATTGTATCCAGGTTTATTATGTCCACATCTGATGCAAGTTTGGCTAGCATACAAGTTACGAGACTGTTGAATTTTTATTGTCTGTGGATGTCTTTATTCAAGTACAGAAGCCAATAAATTATTTGCTCATCTTTGCAAAACTAAATACAAAATCCTGAGTTTTTAAAATCTCATATAAATAAAGACTTTTTATTGCCTCTGTTTAATTTAGACATTGAGGTTGAACAGGAGAGCCAAAGAGAAGGGGAAAGACTTGGAACAAATGGCTGTGGGTTGGACTCAGACCTGGACTAGCTTTGCATGCTCTGCAAAGTTCCGCTATACCTCTACATAATTTGCTTTCACTTAACCTTTGACAAAGTAGCTACTTCACCCCAGAGAGTGCTGCAAAGAGAAACTTGGACCCGATTCCAATCTGGCTCCAACACACTCCCACTCCACGAGGAGTGTCACTCCATGTGGAGTCACACTCACAGATGTGAAAGTCTCTTAATGAGGGGATAGTGTAGAAATGCACTGGGAGGTTTTTGGAAACCATTACCCTTCCCTGAGAGTCTACTGTCAACATGCAGAATAATCAATAATGTGAACAACCGTACAAAAAAATGAGGTCTTTGAGTGGGAATTTGGGAATTGAACATTAAGATCTGCAGTGTGAACACAGTCTTTTACACATGTCCCCTTCAGGCTAGTTGTTTTGGAATTGTATTTAATGTGTCAAACCCACCAAGGAATACAGAAACGGGGGGTGGTGGGGGGCATGAGTGAATGGGATGGAAAAGGGGCCTTGTACCTTGTACCGACTCCGCCATTTCAGAAAGTGAGTTATGTAGAAACTGAGTATGTTGAACTGGAACTCGGGGAAACAAAGTTTTCCGTTTCACATAGCAGGATTCAGAAACTGAGGTAACCCATACTTGGACTCTGTCACCATGGTAAATGGGTCTGAACTAAACCTGGTTGGGAGCAGTTCTATTTCAACATACCCCAAGTTACTTTCTGTCTGCTCCCCTTCCTGAAGCTGAAACAGGAAAAGTATGTTGAGGATACAAATAGATAGTTTACTGCGGTTAAATCAGCCATGTACCCATAGATTTGTACAAACAGTTTATGAAGCTGATTTTTGCAAAAAGAGGTGAGACAAAATGTCAAAGCCAATGACTAGCTGTCAATCAAGCAGATCAAATGAATCCGTGCATCTGATTGGTCAGCTTTATTGCTTAATACAAATTTATCTGACGTGGTACAGGCTGTAAATATGTTTAATTCTGCTGCAAAGTTAGCACTTTTAACATAGAGATCAATGGGGATTTGCTCTATTTTGGAGCCAGCACCTAGTGGTCAGTCGAGGGAACTGCAACAAAATGTATTTCTTGGATGAACTTCAGCCTGGAATTGGGTTGGTTGCTTTATACTGAAGACTCCAAGATGCCTTACAATGAACCAACAAACAGAGCAGACAAAATCTTCCAATAATAGAAACTGCTTTTTTGGATTCCTATTGAGCAAATGTGCTCCCAATGCATATGATTATGCAAAAATGTTTTATGTGTATTTTTTCTTTTTTTGTGGTTGTGAACATGAAAATCTTTGTGCATTTCATGAAACTGACTAAATGAATTTATCACCACATTTAAGAGGCCAAAAGCATAAAGAAAGACATCCCAGTTCATCCAACGTTTGATGAAATGCTTCCTTTACAACTTGTTTAATATGAAGCTATTTCATATCCTATGTGTTAGGATATATCATTTTAATACATATAATATGGCCTACAAGTTTATATATTATTTGTTATTTTTTGTTGGCCAAATTGCAACAGCTGAAAGTTCCTCATTTTCTGCTCTTCATTTACTTGCTCTTTATTACAGTTATCAGCAGGATTTCTTTTTAATGTCTTGCGTGCGTGTTTGCATATTTCTACATAAACAAGAAAAAACAATTACTGCTTTACTACTTTATAAATTTTGTGCACAGCCAGTGTTGAGTTTGAGGACCACCTTCTCCCATGTGAAAACCTGACTTCAAGAGTTCATTGGTGGTTGGTGGCGGTCTTAGACCCACAAACCCAAAGCTGTTGAATCATTGCACCTGATGCTACTTCTGGGAAAACCTTTTTCAGTCTCCAGCCTCCTGGAAAAAAATAACCTTCTGCATGTCTGGGATGTAGCTGAAGATCTTTTATTCTATGAGCGTTGACACTCCAGTTCTGTTTTTCTTTTCCTTTATGCAACTGGAAGAGGCGCATAAAGCCATTTAGCCAACAATATTATTTTTTTTAATTTATTTTGTACAGTTCATTGCAATGATTCTTATACCTGCCTTATGTATGTACACAAAAAAAATAATAATTATAATGATAATAATAATTGAATTCAGGTACATACTCTGATGTGCAAAGGCATCAGGTTTTAGGCTAAAATTGAAATATGCTTGTAACAGACGCACTTATATATTCATGCCAAGATTAGTTATAATGAACACAAACATAACGTCCTCACTGACCTCATCAACCGCATCATACTGTGAGTAGAATGAATGTCCATTCAGTGCAACACTCATCCCATAAACTAGGTTACAATTATCTTGTTATATCGACCATCCGTTCATTAATTTTCACCTATCTGGATTTGGGTCCTGGGGGCAGCAGCCTAGACAGAGAGGCCCAGGCCTTCTCCTCCCCAGATACCTCCTCCAGCTCTTCCAGGGGGTCACCAAGGCATTCCCAGGACACGCTGAGAGCTATAATCTCTCCTCCGTGTGCTGGGTCTTCCTCGTGGTCTTCACCCAATTGGACATGCGTCCCCCGGGAGGCGTCCAGGCGTCATCCTGACCACATGCGCTAACCACCTCAACTGGCTCTTCTCCATGTGGAGGAGCAGCAACTCTACTCTGAGCCTCTCGTGGATGACCGACCTTCTCACCCTATCTCTAAGGCAGAGTCCAGCCATTCCACGGAGAAATCCCATTTCAGCCACTTGTAGCTGCGATCTCACTCTTTCGGTCACTACCCATGGTTCCTAACCAGGCAGGGAAGGAACAAAGATCAACTCTCTTCACTACAGCAGACCGTTTCAGAGTTCACAGTAATGCAGACGCTGATACGATTTGCCTGTCTCTCCATCCTTCCCTCATTTGTGAAGAAGACCCAGAGATACTTAAACTCCTCCCGTCTATCTCCATTCTACTGTCCTGTTATATCAAAAGCACATAAATGAAGGATATCAAATTAGATTTTGAAACTAGTGTACTAGCTGCCTATGCTTCACAAATAAACAGTCTAAAAGACTTTAGACTTTTTAGACTTCTCTAATTAGTAGAAAATCGATTAAAACGACTGTATTTTGAAATTTATAGCATTATGAGTTATAAGCTGGCAAAACAGTGAAAAATACAACGTTTCCATGTGCAGCACAGCAGAAAAATGTTGACTTCTACTCCACACATTTGCTCTCCACCACTGCAGGGGTGAAACTTTTCACACAATGCCTTTATGTCATACCATGCTTACATTTGTTCGCACATGTGCGTGAGAAGGCTCCTTAGAGCTTTTTCCTGCACGCTCTTTAGTCAAATATACTGTACAGTCCAGAGCTGATGGTTGGCATATGTGGCTACAGTTCCCCACTTGCACCATGACACAAGAATTCACACTTCGCTTCCACTGAGCTTTGCCACCGACAGCTGCACTTTTTAACAAGAGCTCCGAGATTCAATTACTGGCCCGTTTCTGTGCTGAAACCTCATCAGCTGAGCCACACAGGAAATTGCCTCTCACAGTGCAAAGGTGGTAACTGGATTGCTGGACTCTGAGGGAAAATGTACACACGTCGTTCCTCTGTGTGTCTGATTATGTTGTGAATTGTTTGCAGATTGCATAATGGCAAGTTGGACAAGCTCCACTAGGTATGCTTTTGCACAAAAAAAAAAAAAAGTGTAAAGGGAAGTAGTGTGTTTTTAATCAGACAGCGAGGAAAGGCTTTCAGTCACTGGGGCAATGAGCAAGACATTTTGGCAGTTCAAACTGTTAAAAAAAAAAGGCACAGGAGAGTATAAATCATATTCCCTCAGTTTCGAGCCTCTCTGTTTCCCCATCATTCCCTGTCTCCGTGCCCAGTTTTAAGTCTGAGTGAAGTTGTCCAGCTACCACTCCTGTCACTCTTCACCCCAAACATAATAACTGTCAGACAGCCTGGATATTTGCACCACCACAGCCTTGGCAACAACCAGGACACTGAAATGCAACGAATATCCTCCAATAACATTTGGATGGAAATTAAGTTGTTAGATTTTCTCTTTATCCTGAATCAATAGTTATAAAAATATTTTCCTCAGCTGGCATTTCACTTCTATATTACGAGTTTGTTTCGGTGACATGGGGTTATTACCAGCCGATTTTATTTGCTCGGAAGTTTGGCGACACTGGAATTAGCTTGTTCTGTTTTTGCCAGAACATTTTAAGTCTTCTTAAAGTCAAGTTCAAGTCAGGCAGTTTAATATATATTTTAAAAAAAAAAAAGTCTTTATTTTCTTTCATTTTTTCAGTTGATTATTTTACTTTAGCTTTAGTTAGTTTAACAAGTGCATTCGTAGTTTTACTTTTGAAATTCAGTAGTTTTTGGTTTTTGTTTCATTTTAGTACTTGAGGTGTTGACTTACAAAAAAAGACCAAAAAAAAGAAAAAAAAAATCTAGTATAAAAGAAACTTATGAACAATTCCCTTTATCTTTCCTTTGAAAATAGGGGCGTATTGGTAGCCAGTATGAACTGCAAAAGCAACGTATGTCAAACATCAAAAATCAATATTTCTATTTAACATTTAAATTTTTTTTTTTTTCTAGAAGAGATACCATGTTTAATGACCAATCTTGAAAAAATAACAAATAATAAAGTTAAAACGCAAGGGAAAATGCTTCGTGGCTATCAAATGTTGAGACAGGAATAAAAAAAAAAAAAAGAAATAAAGCACAGAGCAGCAGGGACAAAACAGAAATGAAAACCAAGTTAATTTTAGCTGCAATTCCATATTGTTTCAGTTCATTTTTCAATAATAATTTTAGTTTTTATTTAGTTTTCCTTTAATTAAAAAAAAAAAAAAAAAAGCAAAAGGAAGAACTGGATTATATTTTCACTGTTTCAGTATGAATCTTAGTTTTCATTAACTATAATAACCATGGGCACAAACATTAGGTTTGGATATTTTCAGGTCTGTAAATTTTTACTTTACTAAGTAATACAGCATTTTTGTTTGCTTTGAAAGTTGACTATGAAGATGTAGGTTTCATAGAAATATTAATTTCAACTCAGGTTTCACTTTGTGTTATTGCCTTTTGGCCTCTCTGTAAATCACACCACATGAGGTTGACATTTTTACTGTTTAAAGGGCAAATGTTTTTTTTTTTTTTCTTTTCTGAGGAAATGGAGCAACGTGGGTGCTCCAAATTCAAACTTCTGCATTTTTTTTTTTTTTAGTTAGTTGGAACTCAGCAGCTGTGTAAAAGAATGAAGCTGTTTGGGTTAAGTTGAGTTTTCCGTGAGAGGGAAGTGTATCAAGTCGCTGGTTTCCTTCTCTCATCGCAAAGTTTGGCTGAGTCACTTCCAGGGTAAATGGAGAAGGGGATGTTTTACTCATTTTTAATAGCTTGTACAATACATATTTTGTTCGGTCAGTTCAGGAGGGACCATCTGATGTTTTTTCAATCTTCAGAACATGGAGGAATGGGCAATTGTTAACCGACAACAAATTGCACTGGAGACTGTAAAGGTTCAATCCACCTCAGTGCTTCGTTTTAAAGCCCCCAAAAAATTTGATGCAGAAGATGGACTTGCTCTGCAGACGCTTCTGCAAAATTCATCAGTGACCACTACTGGGTAGAGTGCTGACAGTGGCTTCGAAGTGTTTGCCTCCAGCACACATATCATGGTGTCGACACACATTCCTCCCAGAACCATCCTGAAAAACAGAAATGCTTGCACTCTCTGGACCAAAATAAATAACCCGAGAACCCAGTCGAGGAACATTCCTTTGCCTGAAAATGGTCCTAATTTCTCCCTGGATGAAATCCTGCTTTCTGTTCCACAGTACTTTCTGCCATTTCAGAGTCATTGGGTGGTGTGATTGACTGTTTGATGGCCTAATCGTAGTTACTGAGGTCAAACCTTCCTCTGGGATCAGAACACTTCTTAGCAATCAATCAAAAGCCACAATCACTTATCCCACTGGCAGCTTCTACTCCCCGATTTCCTCTTTGCTTGGCCATTCTGCAACATGACAGTGTTCTCTACTGTGTTGGTGTCTTTCATATTAAAACTGCAGAAAGGGTCAGACATCAATCATTTGCAGATCATGAAATTTTGGTATCCTTTTACAGAATAAAGCTGCTTTACAGTGGAAACCGGGGCCTCAAATTCACCCAGGCACATTCATGTAGATTTACTTGTTCCAAACATAAGTTTTGCCCGAGGGCACGTCAACAAGAGGAACCAAAGACGGAGACAGGAAGACCCTGTTATTGGTGGCTGTGTCCTCCGTCATGAGGAATGTGATGAGGACCCAAATACATGACGTCAAGAGGCAGGAGTATGTCTGTATTTTACAAAGATGAAAATCAATAATGACAGACACCAGGACAAAACTAGAACTGGGAAAAAACACTGGCAATATGAAACCATAGAGGGAGAGGGAAGGGAAAGACAAGACAATATATAGACTCTGGGGCTGATGAGACACAGGTGCAAAGACAAAGGGACATTAGGAAAGACCAAATATACATACATACACACACACATATATATATATATATATATATATGTATATATATATATATATACATACATATACATAATACACAAAATACTGCATAGAAGCCAATCTGAGCTACACGAGGGTGAGGTTCAATGTTTTAGCCACTTTGTGTCTGTGTCATGCTGTTAAACAGTTAATTATATGGTAAATTTCTAAACACAATAACATGGACGATTCAGTGCTGCAGTTTCAGCGTTTTAACTCCTCATAATTGGATGAAAGTACATGTACATGGACACATGTCACACATTTAGAAGTATCCTGCTCCTTTGTACACCAAACAACAGGATTGTTCTGTGTTCAACCGTACGACTTGTGAAGAATTAATGTTGTGGATATGATGCTGTTGTTGTCCGTGACCCAAATCGAAGTCTGCACAAAGCTTTCATCTTCTTTGAGGACAGCCTTTTGGTCTGGAAGATCAAAGAAAGAGAAGATGTATTGTTTGGGTCCTTTTATTCATGTTGTTTTTGAGCCAGTCTCCTTTAAGATGAGTTTTGATGTTGCAAACTCTATTTCATCTTGTAGTTCCTGCTCCTGCTTCTCCCTTTAAATATAAAGGATAGTGCAGGGACATGCTTATCAGATCTTCTTTTTTTCTCTAAATTTGAGCCCAGTGAGTAAATAGGATATGGCTTTAGCTTGTGTTTTATCACTATAACAACCATGCAATTAGACCAACATGTAATGTCAAACTCTGTGTAGATATCATATATTAAAACAAAAGAAAAGAAAAAAGAAAAAAGAAATCATTCATCAACCATCAACCAACGGTAGGTTGTTTCTTTCAGTGTTGTGACTTGGACTGGATGTCATCTAACACACTGATTATTGGGGCTGAAGAAATCATTAGCCTTCAAGTGTCTATGGGACCATATGTTTTTAAACTGGTGAATTCTGAAACTACGTAAGCAGGTTTGGTCTTTGCAGGGAAACGGTACAGAATCAGCTGACAAGGCTGCAGAGGTTATACAGCCACTTTGCTGCTTCAAATTAAAAATGATTTGAATGTGGTAAAATGACACTGTCAGTGTAATTGTGTGTTATTAAATGTCCAGCAGCAGAAGAATAAGGCTACCAGGAGAACGGGTGTTTATTAGCAAATGGAGAATTGAGAATTAGTTGAGAGGAAGTCACATGGGTGCATGTAATTAAGCTTTGAATTTATATATTAGTCCATCCTCCTGAATGACAACCATGAAACCATGTGTTTGAGTATGTCTTTAGCTGATACTATTCTTTTCTTCTGCTTGGTATAAAGGAGTATAGTCAGAGCACAAAAAATCTGAACAAGATGTCCTTTCATCATAATTAAAATACTGGATCTTCATATAAATAATAATTTTCTTCCAGCATGTTAGTCAGTTGCTGTATGCAGCAGAAAACAGTCTGGCCTAATAGATGGTGAATAAATGAGCTTAGTTTCATAAAAGGTAACGCCTCTCAGATGATTTAAATCGACAGAAAAGCAAAGTTTTTCTAATAATTATTCTTTCTGTTTGTGACAGTTGCAGCAGCAGAGCCACTGGTCCAAAGCCAGAAGAAACTCCCTGAAGATACGAGCGACTGGTCCTACTCAGGTCTGGAAGAAATGCACAACTTTTCTGATGTTACCTGTTGAAATAAAAGAAGTAGCAGGTTCTATTTAACATGCAAAATATTTCTTACATACACACACACACACACACACACACACACACACACACACACACACACACACACACACACACACACACACACA
>JBAMYA010109503.1:0-19486 GCA_037176975.1 Arrhamphus sclerolepis
GCGGGGCGCTCCCTTAGAGATAGGGTGAGGAGCTCTGTCACCCGGGAGGAGCTCGGAGTTGAGCCGCTGCTCCTCCAAATTGAGAGGAGCCAGCTGAGGTGGCTTGGGCATCTGTATCGGATGCTCCCTGGACGCCTCCCTCGAGAGGTATTCCAGGCATGTCCCACTGGAAGGAGACCCAGAGGAAGACCCAGGACACGCTGGGGCGACTGTGTAGCTTGGCTAGCCTGGGAACACCTTGGGATCCTCCCAGAAGAGCTGGAGGAGGTGTCTGGGGAGAGGGAAGTCTGGGCGTCACTGATCAGGCTGCTGCCCCCGTGACCCGGTTCCAAATGAGCGGAGGTAGATAGATGGATGGATGGATGGATGGATGGACGATTTTACCACCAGCAGCTGTATTTTCTTTAGAAAGATGCTTTATTTCACTGCAGTTTGGAGACATTCATATGTGCACAGTTTTATTAGCACTAGAACTGCCGTCTGACAGGCGGTTAAGGGTTTTAAAATGTGAATAACTTTCTCAAAACAAAACCGTTCTGTCACAGCTGCCCTGCAGGTGGTCCCAGCTGCTACAATAGTGATCGGTACGTTTCTTTTTAGCTGGATGTTAAGTCAGTGCATTTAAAAAAAAGAAAAACTGAACTGAACTGGAAAGAAATATCGCTGTTTTCCTTATATTAAACTTTATATCCTGGTCTCAAGAGAGAAAGAGAAAGAAGAGGGAGAAGAGTCGCCATTTTACAGAAGCAGTATGTTAATCTGTGGTCGGTGGCCTTCATCGCTCTGTTGTATGTCAGAGGGGGGTATATAACAAAAATATTCAGAGGGCCAGCTTTTGCTCTGAGGATTGTGTGCTGCCCCTCTTCAGAGAGACCATGTCCCGGAATCACTTCAGGGATTTAATGCTCTATCTGCGTTTTGATAAAGACGACAGCAGGCGCACCCGTCTCTCCACCAACAAATTTGCAACGATATCGAACGTGTGGGGGGGATTTGTGGCGAACCGTTGCGCCTGCTTCAAGCCTGGAGCCAACATCACAGTGGACGAACAGCTGTTCCCCACAAAGGCACCCAGTATGACAAACAAGCCAGACAAATTTGGCATCAAATTTTGGTTGGCTGCAGATGTGGAAACCAAATACTGACAAAATGTGAAGGAGCAGAAGTGTAACTCAGAATTTCTGTACCCAAACAATGAAATTGCATCTGACAGTCTGGGAGACGGCTGCAGCGCCTGTAGGGGAGCTGGAAAGCTGGTGCTTCTGGTCCCACTACAATATTCCAGTTAGGTCTGAATTAGCCTCTGGGACAGACTCCTCCACACTCGGAGTGTGAGAGATCTGTCCATGATGTTTCCTCGCTGCCGCTGTCAAGACCGTACTACCAGCCTTGTTTACTGGACTGCTTATTCACTTCAAAGACACTAATTGCACCATGTAAATAACTGTTTAGTTTTTAATTTTGCCTTTTAGTTGAGCAGTAATGATGTAAATGTTCTGGTGTATTTGGGATCATTGCCGTGTCATATGTTCCAAACCTCAGCTATCAGGCAGATTTACGTCTCCAGTTGTGGAGGAAATGTTTCTCATCTTATCTAGCTTGTATTTTTCATTTAGTTTTATTCATCATTTTTCTTTTGTCTTATCCATCTTGTATTTTTCATTTAGTTTTATTCATCTTTAGTAATATGTGTGTCCAAGCAAACCAGTTTAAAAGTAATTTTTCCTTCTTTAACAGAACACACATCCCACAAACAGAGACCAAATGTCTGGCTAGGTGTGATCCTTGATCACGGGTCTGGCAAAAGGGAGACAAAAGGCAAAGTGTGACTCTTTGATCAAGGAACCCTGTAAACATTCCTAAATTTAATTATTCCCCCTCAGCTCTATGCAAAACCTACCTATCAATCAACATCTTCTGTCCTGGTATAAAAGCAGAGTCCTCCTTCAGTATCCTGTGTGGTGCTGTGTGACAGCTCTCCTTATGCTGCATAAGTTTTGTTTCTTTTCTCTAATAAATTTGGATGTGATTTTCTCATCGAGATCGGATCTCTTTCCTTTTATTTTTTCTACAACACAGTAGTCTGGTATGAAGAAACGTTCACGGGGCCCAGCTGTTGCAGCTGGAAGACTCCAACCATCACCTCCACCTCCACATGTGACACTTGGCATGAGATGCTGTTTTTGAGGTTCTTTCAGAAGACTTGTTCTTGCATCTGCTCTCATTTACCATTTCACTTCTTGCTTTGTTCCATTATGCAACCCCTTTTTTCATTTTCATTCACTCTTGTCTTGTCTGCACTCGTTTTTTTTTTGTTTTTTTTGATCAAACACCACACAAAAGTCTGATTGTAGGTAACGTAAATATAAATAAAATGGATTGTTCCATTGTATTTTTTTGTTGTGTTTTATTTCTCCTCTTTGATCTCTTCTCTTTGTCATTGACACTCTTCTTTTTCTTCCCCCTGTTTTTTCCCAGTCTGTAGCTTTCTTTAGTTTTTAAATTCCATCTCCGTCTCATCTCAGACCTGTTCTGTTCTGTGGGTCTCAAATGTTCTGTATTTTGTATTTTTTTCTTTCCTCCACATGAATTCACCCTTCTATCTCCTCTTCTGTGTTTTTGTAGGATGTCACTGTGTGTGTGTGTGTGTGTGTGTGTGTTTGGCAGATAGCAGCATCAGTATTCATCACGTTGCTCTTTCTTTGATAGCTCAACCTCCTCCACTCAGCTGCCCAACGGAAGTACAACTGTGTGTGTGTGTGTGTGTGTGTGTGTTTGCAGAGAGATCAGTGGGTCTCTACATCTAGAAAGGGGGGAATTAGTAGTCATCTGCCACCTTCCCTTCCTGTCCCTCAATTTTTATTGCTCTGATCCTCTTTTCCCCCATTTTTTCCCTCATTTCTTTCCTGAAAATGCCTTTCTCTCTTTCTCTCCCTCTTTCTTTCTCTGTCACACACACACTTGAGGATTGAGTTGCTGATATTTATTTCATTTTTCTTACTTTTCTGTTATCTTATCTAAGGGGAAAGGAAAATTCACATCTCCAAATTTGATGGAAAATGCTAATATTACATCAACAACAATAACAACGCAGTGATTCTTGAGTTTTTTTATATTTTATATTTTTCTCTTCAGCCGTATTTCCTTTGGAACATGAAGAGGGGGAACTAATGACAAAAAAACAAACAAAAAAAAACAATCTTGTTGGGCACGGCCACTTATGGTTCACCTTGGAAGTTTTTAGATTCGGTCTCAACAAACTCTGGTCAAAAATACTTTCAGTCAAAAGTAAGAGCAACATGCTGAGATTGGGTCATAACTCTCAGAGAGCAGCTTAGGACAAGAAAAATGCATTTATTAAGCCAGAGCTGAAAATACAGGCATTAACAATGCATGAGTCGACTTCATGCTAGTAAGGAGGTGAAAGGAAGGGAAAATAATGAAGTTATTGTGCCACTGGAGAGCTGAGTGGTTCTCATGTACAGATGCTACAGTCCTCTCACAGCTGGATCTGTCACCCTTTTTCTCTGTGTCTTCACCTCTCTCTCTCTGCCCTGGTTTCCTGTCTCTCTGCACTGTCGATGAAGGTCACCAGAGCATCAACAGGTGATTGGGAGAATGATTGGGAGTCTTTGAGGATTTCCTCTTTGTCCACTAATATGTGAGGAAATCATAAAAATGTTCAAAAGCAAGGTCCATCAAAGAAAAAAAAAATGGAGAGACTCTCCATACTTTTTCTTTCTGCAGTACAGAATATCAGTAGACCATTCAAGGAATCTAGAGGAAGTTCAGTGCATAAAGGCCACGGAGGGAACAAGGCCAACCAGGACACCCTTGATGATTCAGATGGCATCAGGAGCTGTCACTCACCAGCAGCTGACAACCACCTGGAAGAGAGGAGGACTATAGGGAACCCTAATCAAGGATCTCATTACAGAGCTAGAGTCAAGTATTTCACACGATAAGTCTCATATGAACTTGGCAGAACTGACATCTCTGAGCTCAGAGGCGTCTGGCGTGGACAATCACACATTTTTTTTTTAGCACTTTACTGCCCTGGGTATCCAGACCAAATTATGGGGAATTAATCATAAAACAATCCAAATTACAGAAGCCCTAAAGGGCCATACATGAATACATTTTATTTCCACCATTTTCTCGTGATAATGAGTTGTTTTCCTCCATTTTCCCGTGATAATTACATAATTTTCCTGTGGTAACGACATAACTCTATCGTTTTCTCGTGACGGAGGAAAAATAACTCGTTATCACGAGAAAACGGCGGAGTTATGTCGTTATCATGGGAAAATTATGTCGTTATCACGGGAAAACGGAGGAAAAATAACTCGTTATCACGAGAAAACGGGAAAAATAAAATGTATGCATGTAGGACCGTTTAGGGCTTCCGTACAAAATGACATTTAGAACATGTAACTTAATTTTGCCTATGTCATTTTTTTTAAATGGTGGAAAGATTTCATAAATGATCATGAAAAGTTGATCCATGCATGCTGGCCTTCACAGTCTCAGAATCACAAAGATATGTCCTCTTCCTTTAGAGTCACATTCTCTGTTCATTAAAAAGGCTACTGGCCTGGATGGGTTTATATTGTCTCCCTTAGGGCAGTGAGTGAAGCGAGTGATGTGCAGGATGAGCTGGGTCCTGCAGGACATCATGCCCTGTCCTCAGACGGCGTCTGATGCAGACAGAGGAGATGTCCGGGAGGCCGGTCCCAGTGATTCTCCCTTCTTTCCTCATCACTCTCTGGATCAGCTGCTCCTCAGAGAACCACACTAAAGGACCAAAGGCCAGCACACTTCCTACTGCACAGTGACAGAGGTCTGCTCAGTTTCCTTGGGTACTGGAGATGCTGTCAGGCCTTTCCTGTGCCTGAGGCAGCATTAGCATTAGCATTAAGACCCTAACTCACAGTTATGCCCAGGAACTTAAAGCTATTGAGCGTCTCTACCGCCTCGAGCCAGTCTAAAGTGAAGGATGAAATCTGATGTAGTTTGAAAGGTGGGAGACGTGTAGAACAGTGGGCCAAGTACACATCCATGGGGGACCCCGGTGGTGACGGATAGGGTGAAAATTACTATGCTTACCAACTGTAAACCCCTGAGAAGGATTTATTAGTAAGTCCAGCCTTTGTTTGGCAAGATTGTGTTAAAAAACTGAGCTAAAGTCAACAAACAACTCAGTTTTTAATGTATATGCTGCTATATGCTACAAAACTGGGGAATCTCAAAAGTTTTGTTTAGTAATCTATTGAGAGATTTCTGCATCAAATTATTCAGGATGAACAGGGAGAAACAAAAGCCAATGAAGCAGCAATTTCAGATGGAAATATTTAGTGTTGGGAGTGATTTACAGCAGTTTTTATTCCTCACTTTGCTGCCCACGCTTCAATGCTGTTAAGTTCTTTCACCGTGTTTTTTGTAATTTGAAGTCATGCTACCTCCTGCTGTTCAAAGACCTAACGAAGCCTGAAATTCTACAAAATATCCTGCTCAGGCAACAGTGTGAAGACTGGGAAAAAAGATAAATGTTGTTTATTGATCCATAGATGGGAAAAAAAAACAAAAAAACAAAACAAAACTGGGACATTCATAAAAGAAACAGGGAAAAAAAAGTACCACGAAGAATAAACAGAGAGAGCTCAGATTGGGTTAAAAAAGAGCTCATACCCTGCTTTTATGTTGTTGTATTGACAGATTTACGAGTTGACAGATGTTTGCAGGAGTACTCCGTGAATGAGCTGTAGTTGAATTGACTCCAGCAGCTGCTGCAGAAGCTCAGACCATCAATCTTTTTAATCCATAACAATAAAATAGAGGTAGTACGGCCCACGTCCTCCATCTGTCAAGGATTCCTAACCAGAAATATCACAGAAACATTTAATAGTATTTTATGCTGCAGAAAAAAGCTCTGTTCGGCATGTTTTAATTGATTTCTTTTTTCTTTTTCTTCCAAGAAGATTCCAGTTTGTGTGGCCAGGCGTGAATTACTCTTTTCCATAATACCAATCAGTATTTCCATATGTTTGCCAAAGATTTATTAACCTTAGAAGTTTTCAAGAAATTTGGATACAATGTGATCTGGGTGAGCGAACTTTGATTTGACCTCCACTCTTGGCATCAATGTTGTTGAAATATTAATTTTGTGGTATTACATTAAGAACTTGATTGTTCCATCTTTAAGTTGTTTTGAGATTGGAAACCAGTGTTTTCTTCCCCTTGTGTAGACCTAATCCAGACACAATGTTCTGGTTTCATGAGGATCTTTCACCATGTAACTCTATTGTCTCAGATTAACTGTTGCTCCCTGTACAGCTGGAATAAAACACACAGAAGGGACCATTTGTCTCTGGCTACTTACTAAATCCTCACCCACCACACCTATTTGTCTCGGTCAACAACAGACACATTTCAGAGGAAGCGGTCCAGGAGGCGTTCTGAAGAGACTCAAGGCCTTCTTCAGGGAATGATCCTTCCCCTTATTCAGGTGGATTCTCTGTCTTAAAGCAACACAACATAACTTGAAGGCCTAAAGAAAGTTTCCAAATTTATTTTAGGAGAAGTTAAACTTTTATCAGGACAAATCGCACCTCTGCCAAGACTGGAGTGTGTCTGCATCGCCTGTATTAGAATTATTACAGCTACACAACGTGAGATTGAGCTCTTTAGCACCCCCGCTGGCTGAGAAGCCCAATTGTCTGCTAGCGCTGTGGTAAATACTGTTGCTTTGTGAGCTTCCCGAGGAGCAACGCAACAGGTATGCATTTGTTGACCAGGTGACAAGAGAAAAAAAACCTCTTAGGGATTGTGATGGATGAGACCCATGAGGCACCTTAACCTCGATCTAATGATAAAGATATAAAGATGAGCTATTCAAGCAGAAATCTGAACATGACAGTGTATATCTGTCCAGAATGAATGGTTACTGAAAATATGTTGTTGTGGTGATGTCGTATCCCATTTCCTTCAGCCTGTACGTGTTTGTGGCCCCATGTTTCCTTTTCCCCTTATCAATACATCTGTTTGCTTCACCTGTGTTCACATGCTTCTCATTAATTCTTCTGAACTGTTCTGCCGTGGCAGCATTTTCACTTTTTCAATTAAGTGCTCGGTATGACATTTCCACATTCATTCAGTGAAAGAAAAAGTCAACCTCATCGTTCAGGACACTGCACAGACTTTTTCTGATTACCAGTACTTATTCTCCAACAAGCGCCCAGTGTTCTTTTTAGAGGCAGATTCACACCAACCACTGGAAATTAGGAATTTAATCACTTCTTTAATCAAATAGATATCGTTCCAACTGAAGTAGGACAAAAAGAACCAGAGTTTTTCAAGCAATTAGCTCAACTTGCCATTGCAACAGGCCAAGAGTTTATGACTTGGAGACAGCAGCACTGACCAAGCAGGAAAGCAGAGCTGGAGGTTTTCTCTTTGAAGGTGATGATGAAGGACAGGATCAACAACAAGCATATCGGAGGAAAAGACAGAGCTGATTGCCTTGGAAATGGACTAAAAGAAGTTAGATTGATATGGTTTGGGCACATAAATCAGAGGAACGGTGAATATGTTCATAGAATGCCTGGAAGGAGGAAAAGGGGGAAATTAAAGAGGGCATTTCTGGATGTGAAAGGGAATATAAAGTTGGTTAAAGAAGAAGAGAGGCAACTAACAACATATTGTTTCATTCTCACTGTTACTCACTGTGAATAGCAGGAGCCATAACCAAAACACTAAAATGTGATGCATCATGCTGGTTTTTACTGTTTAAAAGACAAGCAGTTTTATTGATCAGGCTGTGAAATCAGCTGCAAGATCAATGAGAAAACAGAAAAGAAAACTGTTGCACTCCACATGAAATAAGCGGAAACATACTGTTGTGTGACATGAACAAAGCTGAGGAAGACCAGAGAAATATTTCAATAGAAACCATCTTGTATTTATGCATATGACGTCACAACGGTTTCATCAGACAACACTGATGACAAACAAATGAACAAGTCAAGGAGATGTTAATGGACCTTTTGTGTTAAATTGGCTTTGAACATTTGGTTTTATAAGAATCTAAACTACATGAATAGGTTTGGTTCAAAAGTTATCGTAATCATTTAGAGCACTGGTGATTAACTTCTCAAATTTATTTAATGAAAAGATGGTTCAGTTTGAACCTGAGATAAGACAGAATATGAACAGTATGCCAAGACAATTATCACTAAATAATTCATTTACAGCAGGATATACTGCGTGATTGAAAATTGTGCCTATAAGTGTGTTTCAGGCTCTAAATGCAGCATCATCACATCATTAGCAGGTTGCTGCCAATGTGCTAATGCACAAGGACTCAAAAGTTAGCGTTGCTGTAGTGGTGTGTATCTGGTGATGTTGTTGCTAGGCTACTGTGCTGATGTTTACGTCATTTCACGGTGCGTTCCTATTGGTTGGTTAGCTGACAGAGGTGGTAGAGGCAGCGACAGGCCATCACACTGAGACGATTCCTCCACCTTTCTGACGCTGCTGGCATCTGTCGCAGCTGTCTTTGGTCAGAAGACAGTTCTGTCTTTGCTGCTGTCACACTCAGAGATCCAACACCACCGTTTTGGAGCTACGGCGGAACATTATTCCTACGACTGACCGTTTTACAGTGTGAACCTGGCATTAGGGACACAGGTTTAAGTATATAAGAGTATAAATGTGCTGTGGCTGTGAAAACTCTGCATCAGTGGATACGCAGTGAACAGGCCTGTATTGATTATATTCAATCAGTAGCACGATTGTTCACTTAGCAGTGCTTTCATGGACAAACATTAAATAAAACAGTACAACTTATGAGAAGACATTTCAAAAATACTACAGCTTTTTTTTAACCCTGGCAAAGGCTTTAAAATGGGTTTGCAACCTACTTTTAGGTCACGACCCACTGGTTGAGAAGCACTGATTTAGAGCACAACAGCAACAATATTTAAATAATCTATGAAAAACTGAACTAGTCAATGAACTCCTGCTGCACTTTTATTGACTGTCTGTGGTCTGGATTTTGGTTGGGTCATTGGTTGTGCAGCTACTAATGTCAGAGCCATAGGCTTTTGGGGCAAACGTTCCACCATTTCCAGCAGGGATTTTCCAAAGTTCATAAGTTGAACGATGGCAAATGTGTTCTGATGGAGCTCACTATTTAAGCAAGTTCCAAATGTCTTTTTATCACACCCAGTCAGGCTTCACTGCAGCAGTGATGACTGATGCTGTCCATGGTTCTGAATCATGGAACCTCGATGAGAAAATTCATTGTCACACTTCAGAATGTTTTCGCAAATAAGAGTTTTTCTGAAGTAGGTCACATGAACGCAGAGATGGCCGCTCACATCAGCTCTTTACTGAGTCTCACCACCTCGACTGTTTGTGCAGCTGTCAAAGATTTGCTCTCAGTAATTCCACGAAAACAGAAGTAAAGTCTGCAGTTTGGCCTCCAGATAGTTCATTAGATCCAGAAATGATGAAGCTTTAAAAGCTGGAAGAAAATAGATGTTCCTTGAATTTTTATGGCTCATTGTTTACCCGAACAAAAGACTCAAAATAGACCTGAAAATGTGATTTTCTGATATTTAAGAAACTCTAAATGGTTTATACTAAATTAGAAATTTGAGTTTATATGTAAATATATGTATATGTGTGTGTGTATACACACACACCCACACATAATGAGCAATGAAATGCTTTTATCTTTTTTCCAGTGGCTTATCTATGGACAATGTAGAATTACCACTGAAGCTAAATTGCATGTTTTTAGGCTGTGGGAGGGAGTCAGAAGTCAGAAATCTAACCCAACCCCTCCCACAGAACATCTGAACAGACTGTCATGTGCTCAAATTTCTAACTTTCCAAACAATTCCGTACAAAATGTTCAGGGTTGCATCTTCTAACTGTCCAGCCTCATGTACATCAGTAAATGTTGCGTGTTCTAAGCACCTCAGAGTTGCAGAATTATTAATGACAACATTTGCAGCTTGTATCTGTCAGTGTTGGGCTCATCGCTGCTGTAACAGCTCACACAGTGCTGATGGAGAGAGTTCAGGTTTTACCTTGAAGCAATTTCTCAATCGTGTGTGTGTGTGTGTGTGTGTGTGGCGAGGGGTGGGGGGTTGGGGTGGCAGGTGTCAGCTCTTGTTGTTGTGGACACTCCTCATCATTTCCTCTCAGGAGTCCGAGCTGGCAGTAATCTTCCCTCTCTCCATCTCTGCTAGTCGTTTGTGATGTCCCTCGGCCTTTTGTTTCCACTCTTCCTCCATCGTGATGATGCATCTCTGCTGCTCAGCCTTCCTCTGGTCGCCACCACCGTCTCTCCCCTGCAGTCTCTCTGCGAAACCATCCGTCTTTATTTCCACCGTCTCTTCCTGTTCTGATAGACTCTTATCAAGACCTATTAGGGTGCTTCAGGCCATGCACACACATGCATGCACAAAACACTCACAACCCTCAGCCAATCACAGACCAACTTGCCTGGTGATGGTTTCAGAAGCAGCAATTAACTGGTGACGAGTTTGTGTCTGTGCCTGATGTGCATTTATGTGTGTCTGTGCTTGTGAGAGGGTGGGCGGTGCGATTGCTGATATGGTCGGGGACTTGCAGTCTGCTGGCGAGACGACTAAAACTGGATTAAACCCAGAAAGTCCTTCCTCGTGGCAAAGTCAAGCACCGACGTTTTCATCAGATTTTCTCTCCTGCCATCTGCTGCGGTTAAATCACATTCTCAACTCTCAGACACGCCATTAATGACACATGTCTCATCGCTTTTATTTAGGCTACGTAAAACAGAATCATCTTGATAATGACGATGGAATCCAAAGTGCAGGTGGTCACATTGGTGGAGGCTCAGGTGGGACAGCAGATTATCCTCTTCTTCCAGGCTTGGCGTTTCAATCTTCACTCCTGTGCCACACCGAGACGTTTAGTCCCAAACAGCTGCAACGCGATGAACGCAGCGCTTCATCTTTTCTCTGACTCTTGGCAAGAACTCAAAAGATGGCCTTGAACTTTGCAGTTGACAGTGATAGAGCTCTGCTGTGCTTTGTTTCTACCACGATGAAATTGGTGCAAGCACATCTGAAAAATTCAGGAGCAGGTTTGATTACGTGTGTGTGTGTGTGTGTGTGTGTGTGTGTGTGCGTGTGTGTGTGTGTCTGTGTGTGTGTAGAACCTCTGCAGAGCCACTGAGGTCAATAATCAGACCATTAGCTGGCTCTGCAGAGCCTTTTGGTGTGATACTGTACAATAAATTAATGTTCTTCCCACAGGAAATGTCGAGTCCACTGAGGGATTCAAGAAAAATAATAGCCCAAAATATTAGAAGACACACAAAGAGGTACATTAGCCAGAAACCATTACGAATAAAATGGTTTTCAGGATTAATTTGCCATAAAATGTGATGTGATCTTTATTTAAGTCACATTAATAGATGCACACAATGTACTTAAGCTTATAACCCATAAAATAATCATAATTTCTCTTCTCTTTATTAAAACGCAGCCCTCACCGGAGCTGGAGGAACCAGTAAGCTAACATTTGGGTTAATAGCTGGTTGAACCTCCTTCACCTGCAATGACTTTCAGCTGTTCAACTTCCAGGAGAATTTCTCTAAATAAATAAAAGAACTGCTTCAGGTCAGACACAGTTGCAGGATGTACCTCTCTTGAGGTCTTTCCACAGCGTCTCTACAGGGTTCAGGTCTGGATTTTGTTTTTCTGTGGTGAATTTAGATGCAACTTCTTCTAAGCTTCAGCTGCTGGACAGCCATCCTGACAGACGTTATCCTGTTGGGTATACTGGTAAATGTGGGAATCTGTTTTCCCCTCCATGGTGGCAGATGCTGAGGCAGTAAAGCAAACCCCCATCATGATGCCCCCTGCACCATATCTCACCATATTTAAAACCAGGATGATGTTTTGATGTTGGTGAGTTGTGCCTTATTTTGTTTCATGCATTGTGATGAGGAATCTTCCAGAACAACACCACACAAAATCATTTCCTAGAAGCAATTTGGATTGTAAAGGTGATAAATAATAAAAATGATGATGATTTTTCTGACGGACAGCTATCACCGGTGTATTAAGAATTTGTTCCTGCAGATAAATGAATGTCTAAATGTTGTGAGAAAGGAATGTGACTTTCACTTTCAGCAGCATAATTGTATCTAAACATTGAAGCCGTGATGAGTTAAAAACTTGCAGCAGTCGGTTCACCAGTGTTCTTGCTGGGAATCTGTTTGTGGTTAACTGGATCTGAATCCCAGAGGAGCAGAGACGCAGACACGTCCTGCTGTGATGCAGTGATGCGTTCACTTAAACACGGCCTCGTTTCTGGTTGTTAATTAGGAACGACCATTGTTCTTGTAGTTTTGTGCTCCTCTGCCAGGTACTGATCAAGGTTTCATTCCCACTGGGAGTTTTTTTTTACTCACCATTGTTTCTTTTGCTCGGTGGTCTCACTCTGCAAAGCACCCAGAAACAATTGGTTTAACACTGGATTAAATGGCACATGAAATGGTGTGAAATGGAAATATTCTACAAAATAATGAGCCGGATCTCAAGAAGTCCTGAGGTGTGTTGGGGTCTTGCTTCAGAGTCCGTTTCTGAGTCAGAACGTAGTGGGAGAACGACAAGCATCCACAGAGCCACATGACTTGGACTCGAGTCAGACTCAGGTTGTTAATTTGTTGAGTTTAGACTTGACTTTCAATTGCACTTTTTACATCAATGACTTGTCACTCCACTCTCCACTATTTTACCCAAAACCCAAATATTAAAACATGCTGTATTTTAAAAGTGTGCACAAATCAATTAATTTCACTCATCGCAACTTAACAAGTGCAGATCAATCAAAGTGAACCAGTTAGTCGCAGACAAGACTGATGTTTAGATAGATAGATAGAACTTTATTGATCCCCGAAGGGAAATTCAAATTTTAGTTACAAAATACGAAGCAGATGACAAAAAAACGACTAAAGTAAAGAACGTGGGCTGAGGAACACAGAGAGCTGGAACAACTTCCAACTTTGTTTGATGTTGCACAAAGACGATTACAGTAGACGCTCCTGTTATTCTGTCCACCAGTAACATTTAACATTTAATTGCACCACCGTTTAAAGGACTTGGAAATTTCGAGTCAGAAACTTCAAACTGGTGTTCTTATTACCACGTTTCATTTGACAACCTGGTAAGGAACAGATAAATGAATAATAATTCAAAAAATTATTTTTATTAGAGTCCTGTTTGTTGTGTAAATTAGGTGGAGAGTTGACGCACGCTTGGCTGTGCACAAAAAGCCGTCGGAAAACTGTCACGTATGGTAAGACAGTTGTTGCTTACAGAGACACAGAATATTGAGATAGGAAACTGCCATTTACAGGAAGGCAGGATGTCATAAGAAAAGCAAATTAAAGATAATGTATGGTTGGTTGCTCTGCCTTCCCTTCTATACTATAAATAGGGTGAATAACAAGAAGCAGGGCTCCTCTTCTAGAAGCCATCCCATGTGATGGACGAGACACTTACATACCTGGTCCTCTGGACATTTGGGTAAAACCTTTATCCAAAGATAAATCTCGGGAAGAATTGGGCATTTAGAGTTTATCTTATCTTAGCCACCCGCAGCTCTGAACAATAAACCTATATGGCGACTTGGTTGCTATCTGCAGTATCTGAGTAAAGGGACCCTGGTTTCCTAGGACGCCCTGGGGGAAAATCAGTTTTATTATATTTCTGTTCTGCTTTTTGTAAAAAGAAAATAAAAGACACTTCTATCCATGGCATGGTGAGACTAGTGAAAGCCTGGTAATGAGTAGTCATTTTCTAACGAAAATGCTGGAAAGTAAGGTATCCTCTACAGACGCCGGGTGGCCCAGAATATGCCAGGACTGGGTGAGTATACTGACCTTTACTGACCAGAACGCGACACTGTTACATAAAATCACTGAACTGAAAAGAGTTATTTCATCCAAGGCTGTTTGTGCAGAATGAATCCAGAGACTCATTCATCAACATTATTCATGGCAGCTTTTTCTTATTCTGTCATTGAATACTTATTTTTCATCCAGAGAACAACCTAGCTACACTAGCCTGCTAGATCAGAGCCACATCTGGACAGATGTAGGGTCTGAAAACCAGCCAGCCAGCACGGACCTCCTCGTCCAGATGGCTGGACCAACTGTTGCTTCTCAAACTGCCTCTGCACTCAGTTGGTTAATGCTACAACCAATCAGTGCAACGGACAAGACGATGCATTCAGAGCAACACAAACGGGTCAACAGGAGAGTTGTGGAGAGACGGCAATATAATGAGATATAATATAATAAGAAGAATGGAAACCAAGAATTGCTGACATGATTGCAGCAGAATTTGAGAATAACTCAAATACTCAACCAATATCTAACCAATATCTAAAAGCGTACCATCCTGGAAAGATATTCCTCTTCAGATTACTTCTTTAATAGTTTTCTTTATTGTTAGAGCAAGTTTACCAGATGTTATGAATCAGATGTGAAAGACAAGAGCCAGGTATCTGCAGTTTCAATATCTGTATTAGCGAAGAAGAAGGCCAGTACACCAGACCACCGTAACCCCACCGAGGTTCAACAGCTCAGAGCCTGTACTGTTCATTATCAGTGCCATCACCATCCGCTGTGTTGCTCCATGAGAGTAACCCTCCAAAAGTGTCAGCCTTGTTCCTGACACAGATCCTGCAGGAAAACCATAAACCAAACAATTTATCTAAAATCCAATCAGAACCGCAGGTTCAGCTGTACATGAAATAATATATCCACAATCTGGTCAGAACAGCAGGTTTCTCTTGTCACCTCGCGCTGAAAATTTAAAAACAGAAGCGTCTTTCAAAACAGGAGTCCATCACACAGATGTCTCTTACCATATGTAAATGAGATGTACATCATCCACCACAATCCCTTGTTTGTCACGGGAGACCAGGTCTTTAAATAACAGTTGATTTCTAAGCTGGTTTAAATGACTGCTGTTTACCATCGAGACTACGACGCCTCAGCTCTGTCATCACCACTTAAAACCCTCTCAGAGACTCTCTGCAAGGATAGACTGATCTGATTGGCTCCCCAAGACTTTTTGGCAGAATTAATGAGCTCCAACGGAGGGTAGCTAGACTGACCTGCTGAGCAAATTCAAATTTGCTAGCTGTACGTCTACAACTTTGGAAAATCACAGGAGGCATTTATTGGTTTGTAACTAGCACCCAAAATAGTTGTGAGCTCCCACCATGTTGTCCTTCATCCATTTCATTTTAATTTGACAAATACTGAGAAGCAGGATTCTCCCTTACTCTCAATCCCAAACACTCCTGCCATGCATTTAATTTACTGTGGCCCTTATTTATTCTAAGACGTAATGGGGAAAGACAGAAATAAAGGGATGATGGCCATCTAGAGGAGAAGGTTTGAGAGTTGGGTGAAAACAGGGATGAGAAAACAGAAATTACAAGAGAAAAAGTGGGTGAAAATTTGATGAAAAAAAGCCAGAAAAGAAACACTACAAGAGCTTAGATGAAAGAATATGAGGATGAGAGAGGAGGTGAAGTTGAAAGGGAGCCAGGAGAGGAAAATAGGAGTCAGCTGAGGAGTCAGAGAGGAAGGATGCAGTGGTGTCATGTTGGGAGGATCAGTCTGCTGAAGCTTTTGATGTCAGCAGCAAATATGCACACACACACACACACACATACACACTTAACTATACAGAGTTACCCAACCTGTGGAGGGATGCCACCTGTGGATTCAGAGCAGCAGGCTGAGAAGACTGCAGAGACATAAACAGGAAGACACCCATCAGAGAGCTGGACGCCACACAGATAGGCGAGGGTGGGGAAAGACCAGCAGCTGTCACGTACCTCTTCTCTGAACACCTT
The DNA here is from genome assembly GCA_037176975.1 of Arrhamphus sclerolepis. NCBI lineage: Eukaryota > Metazoa > Chordata > Actinopteri > Beloniformes > Hemiramphidae > Arrhamphus > Arrhamphus sclerolepis. The sequence continues at coordinate 15,934 of JBAMYA010109503.1, forward strand.
TCAGCTCACATGCCGCACTTTCATTCCACTATCTTCTATTCCATTTTAAGATAATCCTTCATTGGTCCCACAGGATGGGATGGGGGTGGGGGGGCTGCATTGTTAGAGCAGTCTATCAATAGCACACAAACCAAAATGAATGTAAAAAAATCACACTTGAGCAACGTTTGTGACTAGTTTCTCTCCACGTAGGAGGCGTCTTTCAATCTTCATGGCTTTAACGTGCACATAGCAGGTGAAGAACTTGAATCGGTACCAAGCAAGTACCTGGGAGTCGTATTAGACTCCAACCTTATGAAAACTCCAACTCATGAAATGTTTAACAAATCAGACCCTTCACTTCAGCTGATGCTGTGAAATCAAACCTCCACTGCATGATCCTGACTCATATGGAGTACCGCTTTACAGTTTGGTCATTTGATGGTGTCACTGCATTAAAATTCTTTATATAAAAAGAAATCCAGGTGTTTGCTAAGAAAAAATATTCATCTCATCATTGTGCCATTATTGAGAAGCTTTAAAACTCTTAAACATACTTGTTTTATCTATAAAAGGAATTCATCAGATGATGAGCAGAACAGCTGGTACCAGATCAGTCTCCAGAGGTGCAGTTCAGACCAACTACGACGGGTCAAAACGTCTCGTCTGTTAAAGGATGTTTGAGTTGAAATAGTATCCCAACTTTTATCGCTAAAGTTCTACATTTGCTGCATTTAAAAGAACTGGTTCAAAATTAAACAAACCTGTGACCATATGTGAAGTTTAAGCAACACTTTTATACAATATTTTTATGTTGTGATTATTCTTATTTAATTTTCTTTTTTTAAATGATTATTTTTATTTTTTGCATAATGTTGTTTATTCTATGTCTGTCTTTCCTTTTTTTGTTGTTGCAGGACTGCAGTTTGAAATTAGCTTGAACACAACACATAATACAACACAGCACAACACATAAATAAATCAATATGCACAGTCCTCACCAAATAAAGGGATAAATAAATAAAATTTCACGTCATTACCCGTAATGTGACATCTGTGGTTTGGCTTCTTTGCATATGTGGGTTGCACGGGTGGCCAACATCTGGTGAACGTTTCACATCAACAGCAACTTTAGAAATATATTTATTGAGCTCATTGTGCTTGAACAAAATACAACCCTCACTTACCGTACGGAGAACAAAAAAAGACTTGCAATTATACTTACATCAACTTTGATTTTGATTTCATTGCAGGCAGTGTGACCCCCCAAGCCATTAGTTTTTTAATGCCATTACTCCATTATTTTGGTCCTATATTGTCATTTTAAAAGCCTTTATTTTCACTTATAGAATCAAATATTATAAACCTGTTGATCTGGCTTTAAGAAAAATCCTTTTTATTGAAGTAATTTTTATGAGTCTGCTGATTAAACATCTAGTTACACCAGGTACAATGTTGTTTAAGCGATCCTTCTACACAGTGGTACATAGACCTCATGTATGTTTTTATGGTTGAGGTTTTAAGAACTGCTGCCTCATTTTATGATCATGATTTATTCACTTTTGTTCAAGCATTTCTAATGTGCATTCATTACTGAATCGTAAATTACTCATTTCATTTTCTGTTTATCAAGTACATCTTTGTGCTCAGCTAGTCCCGTGTTGCAGCTGGATGGAATACCTAACTCTGGGTTCACATTGTATGATTTCGGGCATCTCAGATGACAAATGTGCAATTGTGGTAAAAAAAAAGAAAAAGAAATGTCCATTGTAGCTGAAAAACAGTGGTGGTATATCTGATCAGTGTCAGAAATTTGGAGGAATCAGGTATCAAGTCTGACGGTCTGTCGCTGCCTCTACGATCTCCGATGGCTAACCAACCAATAGGAACGCACCGTGAAATACGCCATTGCTGTGATGAAGAAGTTTAAATCTGGTTTTCTGAGCAAGATAATTCTCAGCTTTTCAGCTTTTCAAAGGTCATGGTATCCTGTCTTGTCTCATCTGTAGTGCTAGTGTCAAGCTCTGGGTTTCTCAAGCGCCTAGAGATGACTTGTCGTAAATAGGCGCTATATAAATAAATTGAATTGAATTGAATTGTAGTGCTGAAATGATAAACGAATATTTGGAAACAGTTTAAAAGGATTAAAGAGGCGTCTCCTGTCGGTGTGAACATTCATGCAGAAGCTGTTTAAGAACGATGGAGGTTGTGGCTTAAAGCCTTTGAAAGTGAGGTGTGCATCGTTATTTTGCAGCTTCATTATCTTAGGTAACATTGAAAATGTCACATATTTGCCCAGAGTCATATCTTAAATGTCTCACAAAAACATTTATTGATCGCTAGGCTGTAATAACTACTGGAAAGAGTTTAATTTATTCAGTTGTAGTGAATATCATTTAATTGAAATAATAATCTTTTAATGAAATTAGTGTTTGATTGGACTGTATTGGACTTGTCTCCTCCATAAATTGTCTTGATATGTCTTTTATCATGAATTGGCGTTATAGAAATAAAGGTGAACTAAAGTTGGATAAAACAAATAGTTAGAAGTAAGTGTTCAACTTGTCATCTGAAACCAGAACACGGAGTTCGAACACACTTTAAGTGAAAATTTAATGCAGTGTTTTTTTTCTTTGGCATGCTCGTCAACTGTGATGGGCCTCTGCTGCCTTTCGAGGCCAGAGGATCTTTCTTTTGGAGATATTTTCTTCAGCAGCACTCAAAAAGCAAAAACTTGTGATGAAGGTGACAAATTCAAGGCTGTAAAGATGCCCATTTCTCTACAGCGTCCTGGATCTTGTGAAAGGAGGCAAAAATACAGCCCAAGAGCAGAAAAAGCATCTTTCATTTCTGGCCGTTTCTGGCGAACGTCAAACCAGGCAGATGTTTACGCTCTGATACTCTACAAACGGCCGAGTCTGAATTCAAGCTTTTATTTGTTACTAAAAGCTGCTTTGGATCCACACAAACCTTTTCGTCATTTTAGAAAATTGCTGAAGGATGTAAATTGTTTGTGTATGCCACAGAAACTCTCTTCAGAAAAATAAATCTTGAGTGTGTTTAGAGAACAAAAACTGTATTCTTTACGTGTACGTTTTAAATTTAAGACCCAAGTGAATTCAAGAATTTAATAATTTAAACATTTGTGATCTTTGGTGATGACTGTTTCTGTTAACATTACCCTTTTTTTAATTGGACCATTGACCTTAAAACACAGGTTGTTTTTAACACAGCATACTTTAATGGATATTTATTTTTTCTATCAATCTTTATTAAACAATGGGGGACCTGTAGAGACCCACCAGTTATCCCAAAATATGTATGTTTTTGGGCTGTGGGAGCAAAATTCAAAATAGGCATAAAAATACAGTCTTTTGTGTTACACTTCTAATTTACGTTATCGTGTATTCTTTATTTATATCCATTATAATAATTATGGATATGCAATATTGGTTGATGTTTTTCCATAAATCCAGCAACGAACACGTAACAAGGAACATCACTGAAAATAAATTAACATAACAGCCATTACCTTATCCATGATTAAACCAACAATAAAATACCATTGTGAACA